>JAKCPI010000573.1:0-115830 GCA_023213315.1 Euborellia annulipes
CTTAATTCTGACAATTTGCTTGTAAGCAAACATTAAAATATTTAATGTCTTTTATTCATGTACTTAACATGTATTATAAAATAATTAGTTTCCATTGACCCTGAAAATGAGTGCTACTAGCTCTCGAAACGTTGGCAACAAAATAAAGAAAGATTTTATTTTTCACCTAGCTGCTTTTCCTGGCAAGGCTTACGTCCATTTTTCTAATTAACAGGATTAGGTAGCAATGTAGACAGCCAGCAAATAATAAAAAACTTTATTTAAATATCGTCAACGTTTCGGGAATCGCTCTTCAAAATTGTTAATCTTGCTTTCGTTCTGAAGATGGGGCCAAACGTCGATGATATTTAAATAAAGTTTTTATTTTTTGCTGGCGGCAGTAACCTTCACCCTAATCACACGAGGCGAAGTTTTTACCTCTAACCTAGACCCCAGGCTATTAAATACTTTTAAATAATAGCAATTTTCTTTCTCTTAGTATTCACAAGTTTATTATATTTTTTGTTATTTGGATTATTATTATTACAAGTACGAAATATGTAAACCTTACATATGCTAGAGTTGCTGAGAACAGCTTTATATCGGAACTTGCTTTGTCTCTCTGGGAACGTCCTATAATCAGTAGTCAATATATCATTTAAGATTGATAGATTAGCTTGTGTTTGATCGAACATGTTGAACTCGAACGAGAATTTTCCACTTTCACTGCAGTTCAAGCTCAAAGGGCTCAAATATGTCCAATCGAACACCAACTCATCTTTATCTCTTTTAATTTAGCCTACAACAAAAAATAATAAATAGAGGAAGGCGGATATTTTTTTTTTTTTTTTATTATTTTTTCTCATCCGGAAATAATATCTAGAATTGTTGGAAATAAGTAGCTCCTGTAGGAAATTAGTCGGTCGAATCTCTGCTCTTGCGTTGATTGGCCTCCTGCCTTCCATGAGATTAATTAAGTTCCGTTCCGTTTCCAAGTCGGACTCATTCTCAATCTTCCTTCGAAATTATTTGACTTTTGCCGCTTTGTCTTTTTCATTTCATTTGAAGGTGCCAAGGCAACCAACTGCGTCTTTCATTCTCTTCTCCCACCCACCCACTCACTCTTTTTCTTTCTTCTCTCTCGTTAACGTGATAATGAAAAACGGATAATGAGTTTTTCCGTTGAGGCCGTCACATATTCGGGGTGTTAATTTATGCTTTGCCAATGTCTGAGACGTCCATCCCCAACTCTCCTGACTTTTTTCAGTCCATTTCGTTGGTAAATGACCTCTAGAGCTAGAAAATAACACGCAATACATCGATCCGAATGGTTTTGTGTATTTTGAATTCTCTTAGCTGACTTAAAAACTTCCTCAACTTAGAATATGGTAAACAAAAATACCAAAAGGAAGTAATCAGGATATGGGGCTGTTATTACCGAATTGTCTTGGAACTCAAACACGCATTCAGTCTAATTATTCGCTCCCACTCGCCCTTTGTTTCCTGGTTGTAATCAATCATCATTTTAATAATAATACATACACTATTATCACAAATAATAAGAACCTTTATATTCCTAATTGCCCGGGAGCCGTGGTTCAGAGAGAAGACACTAGCTTCTCGCGCTGGAGTCCCGGGTTCGCTTCCCGTTCCAAGCGAGAAAAATTTATTTCATTTGATTTGACTACAAATCATTTGAAATAAATAGGGATGGGGTCTAAATGGCCTTAGTTGTCGAAAAAGACCTTAAATGAAAAAAAATCCCAATTTATTAATTATAGATTTATAAAATACAATAGCCTCTGACCCGTGGCTCAGACATAAGACTAACTTGGCCATTGACAAATAAATCTTCCACTATTTAAGAAAATATTACATTAAAATTGTACAATCCCACATTTAATAATAAATAATAAGTCATTAGCTTCTCATCCCAAGCAAGAAAAATTTATTTCAATAAGATTTGGTGGCTGTGAACGTAATAGATTTTGATAGGGCAGGTTCAGCCAAATAATTTTTTGGCTATATATTTGGCTGAACCTGCCCTATCAAAATCTCAAAAATTTATTTCATTTGAATTGGCTACCAATCATATGAAATAAATAGAGATGGGGTATCAATGGCCCTAGATGCCGAAAAACAATTTTTTTCTAACATTTTTGTATTTATTGGCTATATGAGGAGTTTATGGAGAATTGAATCAAACTTCCCACTTTTTTTTTCGATTAAATCCAATTCCACATGGACAAGGAATTTTAATGAAATATTGTAACAAACGTCTTATTACCGTAAACAGATTTGGTTCTGGAGAATTTCAGAAAATCCTGGTTCTTACTAAATACCAGTATTTACCGCTTCCTGCGGACTAAATCACTCCTCCTTTTAATACCTTCTACTATTTTGCCAAATTTATTATTTATCCAATCATGGGGTATAGAGATAATATTCTAATCTCAGCCAAAAACATCGGAGATGCAAGGGGCGCCTCGCATTATTTTTGCCTAGCGTCGAGGTGAAATCAAAAAAATGCGCCTCGCTTTTCTGATTTATATAAAAGCGAGGAAATATTTTCACTTAAATAAAACCCCTACAGAATTTTATTTGTTTCATATATCCTCGCTTTTATATAAATCAGAAAAGCGAGGCGCATTTTTTTGATTTCACCTCGACGCTAGGCAAAAATAATGCGAGGCGCCCCTTTTTGCATCTCCGATGTTTTTGGCTGAGATTTCACTTCTTTTTGTGAAATATTACATGAAAATATTATTTATTAATTTTTGTTTATTAAATATTAAGTTATCCCATGAATAGATCTTTTAATATGCATTCCAAACAGTAAAAAATAAATACATCGTTTGGTATCCATTCGGAACGATAAACATAGGATTTCACCAAATTTTATAAAATTTTAGGTTTTTTATTTTTGTTATGTTGGTAGAATGTAAATACATCGTTTGGTATCCATTCGAAACGATAAACATAGGATTTTACCAAATTTTATAAAATTTTAGGTTTTTTATTTTTGTTATGTTGGTAGAATGTAAATACATCGTTTGGTATCCATTCGAAACGATAAACATAGGATTTTACCAAATTTTATAAAATTTTAGGTTTTTTATTTTTGTTATGTTGGTAGATTGTAAATACTTCGTTTGGTATTCATTCGAAACGATAAACATAGGAATTCCCCAAATTTTATAAAATTTTAGGTTTTTTATTTTTGTTATGTTGGTAGAATGTAAATACATCGTTTGGTATCCATTCGAAGCGATAAACATAGGATTTCACCAAATTTTATAAAATTTTAGGTTTTTTATTTTTGTTATGTTGGTAGATTGTAAATATTTCGTTTGGTATTCATTCGAAACGATAAACATAGGATTTCACCAAATTTTATAAAATTTTAGCTTTTTTATTTTTGTTATGTTGGTAGCACTCCCTCTTATCACGTTAATCTATTTCTATCTGAATGGATCTATCCTAAAAAATTTTTGTTCCATTTGGGATGAAAATTACTAATAATAAAATATATATGTTCCTAGATGACGTCATCAGGGAGCAAAATAGTTAGAATTGTCTTTTCGCCATGTTAAAGATAGGACAAATTTGAAATTTTGAATACCTCTCAAAAGTCACTTTTGATCCAAAATGAAATTTTATATCAAAGGTATCGGGTTTTTGATAGTATCTATTTGTATTTTAAATTTCATCCAAATCGGTCCAGCAGGGAAACCTGTAGCTTTGTCTAAAAATTTGAAAATTGAAGAAAAGAATGAAAAAAAGAAAAGAAAAAAAAAAAAAAGGAAAAATAAGAGACTAACTTTTGACCTTCCGAAATCGGCAAAATCTCAACTTTGAGCCTCTGCCATTCTGTTTGGCACTGGAATTTTTTTTTGAATTCGTGCTCAAAATAATCCTTATTTATTCTAGTTTAATATAAAAAAAATTTGGGTCCGATATCTTAAAAACTTTTTGAGATATTCGCCCAGAAAGAGAAAAGTTTCTCAAAAAATTTTTTCACGTCCCTATCTTTTATTAAGGATTTAAAATCATTCTTGATAATATAGTCTAGGGACGACTCGTCCATCTAAATGCAATGGGCCATTGGCATCTATTGCAATATCAACTAAATGGTAGTATTAAGAGTTTCTTTGCTTTCTTTTGCTTTTCACATGCTCGGCGACGAGTCGCTCCCGCGACTCTTGATTAAAAATAGTGGGGGGAAAATAAAATTTACCTTTACCTGTTTAAATAAGGATATACTTTATTATTATTTTTTAATTTTAGACGTTTTTTATGGTCTGTTTTGTCGTTTGATTACATTGAAATCCCCTTTTTGTCTAATTTTCAATTAATACAATTTAGAAAAAATTATCGGTCTGACAGGCAACTCTTGCCCATATAAAAGAGGCGATACCTCTACCTCTCTGCTACATTACAGGAGGCTATATGTTTTTTTCGTTTTTCCTTCCTTCTCGAACAGGCTCACCAGCGGAGTGGTGAGTCATTTGGGGTGCATACCTTGTAGGGAACTTTCGAAATCAAAAACACGAGGTAATCAATATTCCTCATGACAGTTTTCTTATCAATTTTAAGATTGGAGAATTATTATTTTATAATCAACATTAACACAACTAGTATTTTGTTTCTTGAAATAAAAATCCAAGTTAATTAGGGGTTTTAAATAAATTAATAGAGAAATCATGTAGATCTATTTGGGTAACCAGAACAAATATAGGTCTGTGTGTGTGGGAGAGGAGGGGGGTCCATAATATCTCGTCTAAGTTTACATTCAATGGAAGGGGAAATGGACTCCATAACCTCTGCTTTCTCTCTCTCTCACTCTGTATATACATACAACTGACTAAATAATGCTGCGGTCGACTCTATTGACTCTTATTCGCAATTTGGGCCAATCCAAGCTTCAATTCACTCGGGTTCTCGAAAATGTCCAATTAACATAAATGGAAATCAGTGAAAAACATCCCAAGGGAGGTTTTTTTTTTTGTTTTTATACGATTCAGAAGTGTTTATTTTAAATACCCTGGAAAAAGTATGTTCGAAAATCCCATTTGTTACTAATTTTCTAAGAAGTAAATAATTATTAGCAATCTTTGGAGTAAATACTTTCCATTTTAATTAGTAGATAGCTTAAAGTTTTTTATGTAAAATCTATGCGCTTCAGGGGCTGGAAAATATTTTGCTATATTTTTATGACTTCTTCCTTCTTCTGTATATTAACGGAGGAAATTGTTCTAAGGTTTAGCGGTTCACTTTCCTTTTATAAAACTATACCTTTGCCCTTGACACTATGCCTCAGAGGAGCATAGGGTTGTGATACCAAAGATCAAGGGTTCGCATCCCGTCCCAGGCAACAAAATTTATTTCAATTGAAATAAATAGGGACGGGGTATAAATGGCCTCCGATGCCGAAAAAGACCTTAAAACGATTTAAAAAAAAAAAAAAATAACCTTTGGAAAAAGAATATTTAGTATTATATTGTTGCATTTTAAAATGGGTAACGCAGGGTAGTCCCCATAATTGTCGACCTAAAAATGAAAATTTGTTGGACAGACATCAAGTCTCATTTTTTCCTGTATATATTTGACCACCATCCTCCAAAAAATACGTAAATTCTTTGAGTTAAGATTACTAAAAAAAATAATTTTAAATTAAGGGAATGAAATTTATTTTATTCAATTCCTTAATAAATTTAGATGCCATTCGGAAAGATATTCTAAAAAGTCGATAGAGAAATATGAAATTCACACCCTAGGGAAATCGCTGAGCTTCTTTTTAATCGAAATGTCACAAAAAAAAAAGAATTACTAAAGGGAATTGCAATTATTCATTACCAGATTGAAAAATTAAAGAATATTTTTTATTTCCCTAAGCAGCTTAGATGTTGAATTCGATAGAGTGAAAAATATGCAGCTTGAAATGAGACCTCTATGATTAAGTGGCGTAATATAAATATAATAAAATTTATACTCTACTCTTAATAATTAATTAAAAAGGATTAAATGACCCGGTGGCAAAACATTTTACTAATGAAATGATAATATATTTCATATGATAAAGATAAATAGCGCCGTCAGGCAGTCCACTAATTTCTAGAAAATTGAATTTACGCGTATTTAGTAACGCCAGGGAAAATAGTTGTTAGTGTTAATGATGAAAATTAAGTAAAACTAAAACAGATATTTTTATTTTATACTTTTATAATTAGCAACGAAATTGATTCGATGTAATTGACATCATACAATTTCGTTAATTAAAATGTCACGGTCAATCAAAATAAAACAATATAACTCATAGAGGCTTTGGTGGGAGAGATATTAATTAAAAATTATCGTTATGCATTAAATAAATGTATTCAATCCCAACGGTCGGGTAGATTTAATTTTAATTTTCTTTGAAAGAAAATAATATAAATTATTTAAATATTTTACAAAATCGTCTGGAAGGGTTGATCAACGACAATAATTACTTAAGATTTAAGGAAACTTTATAACGATCTGAATAAATGGTATTATGATGGTGCTAAGTTGAGTCTATAAGGTGTATATGGCAACACATTCATCCAATCTCCAGTAATTTCTGCCGATTGATCTAAGATTGTGGGGCCTAGCATTGTCATAGTGAAAAGTCAGATATCCAGCATTTTTTTGGTTCCTAGAAGAGTCATATTCGACTTCAAAGCGCTCCTCGTCTAATAATTAAAAATCTGGTGTGACTGGCGCACAGCACACAACTTTCTCTTACCTTCGGTAATCGAAAGTTGTCTTCTGTGCTTGTCACACCAGATTTTTTGTCTCTACAATGTATTTAGTTTCCGACAGTAGGGTACAATTGAATTCAAGATGTAAAATTTATAAGTATGACAAAATATTTATATTTTGTTACCATGGCAACCATTTCTCCTATCTTTTCTATGGAGTACAAGAGTAAAGTGGTCTTCAGAAGATTTCAATCACAAAATGAGAATATACATTTTATTGAAGATCTAAAAAATAATTGATTTTTGAATTTTAATCAAAATCGTTGGAGCGAATTTCGAGAAAATCGAAAAAAAACTGAAAAAGTGTATCAGTAAAGTACTAGTACTCTTTGGTCGGTTTTGTTCAAAAGCTTCGTGTCACGTCCCAGGGGGGTGCCTAACTTAAATATAAAATTTCAACTTTCTAGCTCTTTTCCTTCTTGAGATATTTTGTTCACAGACAGACACACAGACAGACCATGTCGCGAAAACCACTTTTTTGGATTCAGGGGACCTCAAAACTAGGGCCCGACGGAAAAAAGATTTTCAACCGAAACCGAATATTCGGCCTCAACCTTGGTTTCGGCCGAAACCGAAACTGTTTTTTCTTTTAAAAATTTTTTTCTTTTTCCTTTTTTTTTTTTTTTTTTTTTTTTCCTCCCCCCAAAAAAATTAACTCTTTTTTTTTTTGGGTGAGTATATTTTTTTTTCTTTTTAAAATAATTTAATTTTTCTTTTTTTTTTTTTTTTTTTTTTTTTTTTTTTCTCTTTTTTTCGGGTGCCGGGTTTTTGGGGCGGGGGGGGGGGGGCCGGGCGGGTGGGACGAAGAGGTAGTTGATTAACCGAAACTCAAAACGTGAAGATCCATCAAAATCTCGACATCGAATTTTTGACATGAATCCAATACTTTCTCTCTCTATTTATATTACATATATACATAGGTAAGAGAAAGTAAAAATCACCATAACAAAATTTGACGAACCAGTTCTGACACTTCCATTCTTTTAAGACTTCATCACCATAAACATAATTTTTTGTGATTTCGTGTTAGAAAAATAAAAAAGTAAATATGTGACGAAATTGTTCGCTTTGATCCGCCATATTTTTGCTAATTACACACACATACCTTTTAGCAGTTCACTGCAATTTTGCTACTGAATGTTTCATAGAAGTACAAATGACATATCAAAAACTCTTATCTGTGCGAAGATGTAAACTTACATAAATATAGAGATAACGCGACCTGTTAGTGATCTCTCGATGGCTTTTTTGGAAATTCTTATTTTTTCCCAGGATTCGGGGAAAAAATCTACAGAAATTCCCGGACGGGAATAACCCTCTATATCAGCGTTTTCCCTAGGGAGGCGCGGACTAGTATAAAGAGAGGCGCGGATATTGGCCACCAAGATCAATTTTCCAAATTATTGCTAGTTATATAAATAAATTAATAATATTTAGAAGATTCTGGGACGGAGGTTTTCCTTAATTAAAACCCATCAGCAGAGAGGGTGCCACTGCGTGGCTCATCGAGTTTTTAATTAAAATAATAAATATAAAAAATATTTTTATATAAATTTATATTTTTTAGTGCCCCCGGGGCTTGGTGTAGGGGTTAGCGTGGTAACCTCGTATACCAAAAGTCGCGGGTTCGGATCCTATTTGGATACCAAATGGCTTAAATAAAAATGCCTGAACCCCCAATAGATATATTAAACATTCGAATATCGTTTAAAGTCTTAAATGGCCTAAGTTGCCGAAAATACTGTGCGTATGTGTGTGTGAATGTGAGTGTGAATGAGAAAAAAGTGTTAAAAGTGTTAAAAAAAAAAAGATTGGATTAGGGGTTGAAAAATTGAAAAAAAAAAAAAAAAAAAAATGTTTTTTAAATTTATTTTATCTAAATCGAAGCCAAATAAATAGAAAACATTCAAAAAGTAACGTTGATTAGGGGATGAAGGGTTGATTATTTAAGAAAGGCCTTGGAATATTCCAAATCACTTGTTGACATTCTTTTAAAAGAATTCCATCTCTAAATATAGTTAGATTAGAGCAAAAGGTATTTTTTTTACTTTTAATAAAAAGGGAATTGTTATTTTCATCTATTTATTCCTATACAAACAGAGAAAGACAAGTCTCTCGTTCAGTCGAGTGCGTTGCCTGCTGGCAGGCGCACGAGCTGCTCTCTTTCTTTTTAAGTTGTGTTTAAAGTGAATCAAAGTGAATAATTAATATAAGAGTGTAACCCACCCTGACCACTCCGTCAGCCAACACACCCTCCTGAGAGTCTTATTAAAGGTAATTATTATGCATTTTATCGTTGAAAAAAAAAATGTTAGAAACAAATAATTTGACTGCGAAAAACGATTCTTTTGAATTTAAAATTAAATATTTTGTATTTCTCTAAGGGTAGAGGGAGAATATAAGCTGTTGAAAGGGGGAGGGGGAGTGTAGGTGTCATTGAAAAAAATTAGTTTTTTATTTTTTATTTATTTATTTATTTATTTTTTTTTACTTTTTTTTTAACACTTTCTCATTCACACTCACACTTAATATATTTTCACACAGGGGTGGATTAAGGGTTGAAAATTAAAATAAAATAAAAATTGAAATAATTATTTATAAACGTATTCAAATTATTTTGAGAGTAATTTCCCGGGGAAGGCTCGCATTTCCTTAAAGGGGGGGGGGGAGGTATGAAGGCATTAACCAGGGGGTTAATGCCCCATCCCCTATAATGCATAAAGATATTAATGTTTTTTAATACTTTTACTAAAAAATAAGTGCATTCCGTTTGAGTTAAAATTTATATTCAATATTTAGCAAATAGTATAGTGGGATAGAAACATTTTAATGTCATTCTAAAATTTCTTATTACTGGGGCGGAATTAATCTTTGAGAATTTCGAAACTCTCATAAACAGATAATAATAACACTGGGTAACTTAGGAGCCCATCGAATCCCTTGCAGAATTTTGTAGGGATTTTTTTCATTAGGTAGGAAATTAAGATATGATTAGTCCACTTAGAATTTTACTGGGGTGAGTTACCGCATCTTTTTGTATATAATGTAACTAATTGGGTTCAATTTAAAGCATGAAGCTCAATTCAGTTAGGATGTTGAAATTTTATATTTAAGTTAGGCACCCCCCTAGGGCGTGGAAAAATAAGATTTGAGAAAAATATTTTTCTTCAGGAATGAAAGTTAGAAAAAATTCTGGCTTCGTTTTTTCTAACTTTGATTCCTGATATTATACAGCCATAAAATACCCTTATACCAGCGTTCCAAACTGTGAGGCGCGGGGGAGGCCCTAGGGAGACGCGGACTAGTCTAAGGGGAGGCGCTAATATTGGCCACCAGGACCAATTTTCCAAATGATTGCTAGTTTTAATATAAATAAGAATAAAAAAAAAAATATTTTTATATTTTATATTATTAAAATTTTTTGTTATAAAATGGGGGGGGGGGGCGTCATAAAATTAATTATTTTTAAGGGAGGCGTGGTAACATAAAGTTTGGAAACCACTGCTCTATATGCTGCTCACACACTAATGTATTGTACTCTAAGAATATATATTTTTATTTCTTTCTCTTATCTATATATATATGTTAATATATATAGAGAGAAAGTAGTGGATTCATGTCAAAAATTCGATGTCGAGATTTTGATAGATATACACGTTTTGGGGTCCCCTGAATCCAAAAAAAGTGGTTTAGAAAAGAAAATATCTCAAGAACGAAAAGAGCTAGGAGGTTGAAATTTTATATTTAAGTCTTTTTCAGTTTTTTTTTTCGATTTTCTCTAAATTCGTTCCAACGATCTTTCTTTTTTTTTAATTCAAAAATCAATTATTTTTTAGATGCTCTTTAAAATGTATATTCTCATTTTGTCATTGAAATCTTCTAAAGACCACTTTACTCTTGTACTTCATAGAAAAGATAGGAGAAATAAATGATTGCCATCGTAACAAAATACAAATATTTTCCCATACTTTTACATCTTGAAATTCGAATGTATCGTACAGTAGGAAACTAAATACATGTCGACACGAAAAATCTGGTGTGGCAAGCACAGAACACAACTTTCGATTACCGAAGGTAAGAGAAAGTTGTGCGCTGTGCGACCAGTCACACCAGATTTTATATTATCAGAGTATATATTCATTACTACGATTACTCGTATATAAAAAGCGCTAAACCACTGACTTCCTGTTTCTGAGTGTATGTGCTGCCTCTTATCTCGCTGATAGGCCAGGAAGTTAAGGAAGTGGAGAAAGAGGGAAATTTAAAAATTTAAGTCAGACAGAGAAATTTAAAACTTTGAAAATTTGCAATTGCTCGCCTTCGTCGAAGGCGGGCTTTACTACTTGTATTTTAACAAGGCGAAAATTTCACGCGCATCACAAGGAAGCAGCTACAATTCCCCTTTATTGCCGTAAGTGGTCTGTGCGCTGTCGCTGACATATGATATCTGACTTGCTATTAAAATATAACGATGGAGGGGGAAGAGTCTCCCTCCAGCCTATTCTCCTACCTCTCTTACACAAATTCGTTTGCCTAAAAGGAAAACATTTAACTAAATATACTTACAAGTTGATCTTCTCAACTTTTAAATTACTCTTCAGCGAGTATTTATTTATTTTTTAAATAACTTTATCTAAATTTTTTTTCTTGATTGGACATGCATGGAATTCCTATAAAGTGGTAGGTGGCCTCCTTTTTCAAATTACCCAATGGATAATTTAATCTTTTTATTGTATAAATATTTATTTCACCTCTCGCCTTAACTTTCCAACTAATTTCGTTGAGGTTAATCAGTCCTCAGGAGGGAGCGGTAAATATTTATTAAAACCACGATTTTCTCATTTTACCTTGAAACATTTGGAACTCAGAGATAATAGTTAAGACGAACTGGACCAAATATTTGTTTATATATTTGATTTGATCAATTTACTAAGAGTTGGAATTTTTTTTTCTTTATTTAGTATACAAGTCAATGATTAATTCTGCATCATATTTATTTCTATAATTGTTCAATCAAAACGCATTTCTAATAACCTTAAATTACCACAGATATTTGCAATTTTTTTCTATTTAAATGTCCTTCTTTATATCATTTATCTCAAATACTAAATGACATAATAAACAATTTTTTCCGCTTGACTGCCAAACATAATCTTTCATCTACAATTTTATTAATTACATTCTTTGTCAATTATAATTTTTTTCTTTTAAAGATATACATTTAAGAAAGTGTATTATATCATAAATTTGTTATTCTCATCTACGTCTTTTTTATTAATACATTATTCTACTTACATCGGTTATTATGAGGTTATCTATTATATTAATAATTCCAAGCCCCACCTTTTATGTTAATATAACTATGAAATGGTTTTATCATACATTTTCTAACAATATCCTTCGATTTGATGATCGTGAGAATTCAATTTCTGATTTCTGCGAGTTTTCATCATCCTTGTGGCCTCTCATCCAGAGGTTCAGCGCTTCTTGACATTGCTTGACAATATTTATCATGATCCCCATTCTTCTTTCCGGACAGGTCCATACTCTGACCTATTGAAAAAACAGGTCCACTTTCAATAGAACTTGATGACCACATTTCATTTATAAATGACCAAAACAAAAGAAAAAGAACTAAAAATATATATTTCCACTTTGTGTTTATTATTTCATCGATTCCATTGATGTGAGTTTGTGGACGAGAGGTAGCAGGGTGGTGCAACTACCTACGATAGGTGCGTGCGTGCGAGTGTATGGAGGTGGTTCAATATTGAATTGGGAATGTATTCCAATACGCCATCACCCCCTTCGAAGAAACCCTATCGTCAAATTTGATTTGCTCCTCCCGGGCAAATTGAAACTCAATATCGATGTAAATATAATCACATGCTATGATCGAAATGTTTCTAGGATTGCATAAAGTAAAGAGAAAGAAAAAAAAAAATATATTCCACTAATCAAATAAAAATAAAAAAATGCTTTAAATAAAAATTCATTTTATATTGTATAAAACTATTTTATAGGACTGTGACGTGACTGAAAGGATGGGAATAACAAAAGGAATACAAAAACCGATAAAGAATAAAACAAAATATTCAAATGAAAAAAAAAACTGGTGTGATTGGTCGCACAGCACACAAATTTCTCCTACCTTCGGTAATTGAAAGTAGGAACCGACCAAATATTCGGTTTCGGTCAAAAAGTAGCTGAAACTTTCGGCCGGCCGAAACCTGAGTCTGAAAAGATGGGATTAGACTCGCATGCAAAAAAAAAGGTCATGATTTGCATTTGAGGGAGAAAAAAATTTAGTCTCCCTAAAAAAAAGGTAAAATGATTTTCACGGGAGGAAAAAAAATTTCAAAAAAAAGGTAAAATGAAAAAAAAAATTTATAGGAAATACAAGTTTCGGTTACGGTTTCGGCCGAAACTAAGGTTGAGGCCGAATATTCGGTTTCGGCTGAAAATCTTGTTTCGGTCGGACCCTAATTGAAAGTTGTGTTCTGTGCTTGTCACACCAGATTTTTTTTGTGTCGAAATATATTTAGTTCCGTTGATACGTGCGGTACGTACTTGAACACGAATCTTCTTTGAAGCCGACACCCTAGCCCGCTACACTGGCCAGCCCCTTTTTCAAAATTTAGAGTTTATTAGAAAGTTTTTAAACGAAACTCTACTAGTAATCTACTACTACTACTAATCCACTATTTTGAGTATTTTATTTATTAGAAAGATTGGACACAATGAAACACATCATTCAAATGACTGCCACGACTGGCTTGACAGTACCTCATCCGATTGTTGAAATCGAATAAGCAGCCGAAAATGCTAATGTTAATTGGCCTGTTCAGAGCTGTGATTTCCCTTGGATTTTTTTTTGTGTGGAACTCT
Source organism: Euborellia annulipes (assembly GCA_023213315.1). Classification (NCBI taxonomy): domain Eukaryota; kingdom Metazoa; phylum Arthropoda; class Insecta; order Dermaptera; family Anisolabididae; genus Euborellia; species Euborellia annulipes. The sequence continues at coordinate 13,650 of JAKCPI010000573.1, forward strand.
TAAGGATAAGCGTAATTCTAACCAGCTAGAGACGATTGATACCTTTAGCCAGCCGTGGCAGTCTTTTGAATGATGTTGTGTTTCATTCTTTAATGAAAATGTCCAATCCAATCTTTCTAATAAACTCATAATTTTGAATAGATATTCGTTAGTTTTTTGGTTTTTTTTTTGGTCGATTCAAATTCCAAAAGTTAGATGATCCACCCTTTTCTGTATTACTTTCTCTTACCCTATATATGAAATATATAGAGAGAGAAAGTATTTTTTTGTGTTGTTTTTGTATTGGCCATAAACAAGGGAGAAGTAATCTATTATATAGAAAGTATATTTGAGTCAATTTATATTAAAAGATTTATATATATATATAGATTATTGCGCAAATCGATTGATACGGCGAGGATATAACAGTTATTAAGATGATGTCTAAAAGATATACCCCTCCCCTACCCTTCGAGCTCGGGGGATATAACTTGAGGAATAGGCTAGATATAGGCCTATTATTTGCGAAAGTATGATTCACTCTATTTAATTTTGTTTAGTAGGCTTAAATATAATTTCTGATTTCGATAAATTTGCACTTTTTTTTTTTTTTCGCATCTAAGGCCATTTAGACTCTGTACCTATTTATTTCAAATGATTGGTTGGGGTTGCCTATTCAATTGAAATAAATTTTTACCCCTTGGAATTTTTCTTGGGTTAAATTCTTGATTTTCCAGCTCCATAACAAATGTTAAGAAGCTTTGAACTATAAGACTCAAGCAAAACTGACTTGTTTTTTTCAAATTACATATCATGCAATTAATTAAATTAGCTATCAAGAATGCTACATAGTAGCGTGTTCAGAAATTTATGAATGGGCGGGGTTTTAACCCCATCCCTAACTTAGATATTATTAAATCTGCTGAGATTATTGTACATTTGAGATCGATCTACCTACCCTTTGTCCAGTAATTATATGGTAATAATCTAGTCAGGTTCCATGCATGGTAGGATTCTAATCTCCCACCCCCCTTGGCTACGCCAGTGGGTCCTGATAAACTAAATTGTACCGTATTAGAGCAAGCCGCTGATTCATTTTATACTTCATGTTCTTTTGGACTGTATTAGTTGTCAAAACAGTTTTAAAACTTTTCATTTTTGGCTGCTCCTCTTCTTGCTCTTTCCCAACTTGTAACATCAATAGCAACTTAATCTCCTGATTATAATTTAGAAAAAATTTTAACTCTCGAGACGGAATTTCTAACCCCTAGCCGAGATCTCTACCTCTCTATTATCACCGGAACGGGCTCAAAATAACTGGGAAAAAAAGGGAAATTATTTATTATTCTTTATTGATCCACAAAAAAAAAAAAAACACTTTGAGCCCTTGCCTATAGACTATCCCACTCTAGTTATCGTTTTCGCAAGTACCAGTAAATTTTTTTTTATTTGCGTCCATCAAAAGGCTCCACTTTTTTATTTTTAAACAATTTCTTTTCACGTAATGACACATATTGAAATTGTAAATAAATATCAAAGCTTTCTAACAGCTCTGACAGTTTTTTTTTCCAATATGTCATTTAAAAACATAATGCGGACGCAGCATGTTATTAATAAAAAAAAAGCCGATATCGAATAACCTAATAATTTATTTGCAAAATGATGCAACTAAGGTCAATAATTATTGAGTTGAACAGCTAAAATTGAAATTAATGATAGGACAACTGTTTTATGGAACATATGCGGTAGTGGGATTGCAATTATTTTTTTATAGGGAAAAAAAATTTGATACGAATTTAATGTATCAATGAAAATGTTGACTTTATTTGAGAGGAAGGGCAGAAGCAGCCAAAATTTTTTCCAATTTCCCCGAGACGTTTCGGTGCATTATTATGCACATTGATATAAATATATACCGGTATATTCCAAAATAATTACGAACAACTCCGAGCATTGGTAACAATTAAAGAGCTGAGGATGTAGCTTAAATAAATGCACCGAAACTTCTCGGGGAAGTATAAAATATTCACAGTATTTTTATTTTGACTGCCATTCCTTCCAAAAGATTCGTAAATCACAGTTGTATTTTTTGAAATATTTTTATTTACTTAAATTAATTTCGACAGTATTTACCAGTATTTAAAATAAATGACAATATCGCGTAATAAATAAACTGACGGTGTAGCCATTTTGGCTAAATGTACTTTTTCTTATTTTCGGTAATTAAAATTGTGTCCTGAGTTTGACACTCCAGATTTTTTGCGTAAGAGTAAAGTATATTTCAAACAATTTTGAGGACAAAATGAGAATAAAAATTATCTAAAAAATAATTTATTAATGATTTTAATCAAAATCGTTACAGCCCATTTTGGGAAAATCTAAAAATACATAAGTCAAGTACTAGTACTCTTTGGCGGATTTTATTTAAAAGCTTTTTGAAAGTTGTGTTCGCACCTCAGGGTACTTATATTAAGTATAAAATTTCAAACTCATAGTTAATTTTGTTCTTGCATTATTTTTACCCCACACAGACAGACAGACCATTTTGCGGGACCCACTTTTTTGAATTCACTCACTCATTACCCACACAGCACAAAATATTGCTGGAATGTTGGAGCAATATTGATGCAATATTTCTGCAATGTTGCAAAAAGGCGGACATAGGAATATTGCAACAATGTTGCTGCAATATTCCTAGCTTGGAATATTGCCAATATTTTGCAAGATTTGCAATATTGATGCAATATTCCTGCAATATTAATTAGCAATTTATACAAGATTCGCAGTATTTCTGCAACATTGTTGCAATATTTTGTGCTGTGTGGGTGTGTCAGACCTGACACGTTGTGGTTACTCTGAGCTGGGTTCACATTTCCTTTCTCAGGAAGAGTTAAATATTTTTTGCCATGAGACAAACTCGAGTTGTTTTCAGGATTATAAGCTTAACTGCCCTAGGCTCACGCCTTTCCCTTTTAGATTCATGAAGCCTCAAAACGTGTATTTCCATCAAAACCTTGATCCCGACACATGAATACAATATTATTAAAACATTTCAGATAAGAGAAAGCAAAATGGCATTATTTTATGATACGTTGCTTTGCCATGCTAAAGAAAAGATATTTAAATAAATAGCTCTGCTCTAAAACATAGGGCTCGTTTAGAAGGAATTATAATATTAATATCCTAAATATGTATGGATAGAGGTCTATATATAGAGAGAATAAATGGCCCAAAACATCCATTCCATTTTCGTTTTTTATTATCAAAAAATTTCATTCGAAAAGAATTAATTTTCATATAAATTATAATTTTTTCTTATACAGTAAAGCTTGATTTATTTTAATGTTTTCCCTTTCATCTCTAAGATATTAAAATTTATATATTGCTCCTAATAGTGACGCCAGGAATGAAGTTTTGTTGCCTTTTTATTGATTTTTCTTATGAACTTTTGCCTTTTCCAAAAAATATAATATTAGCTTTTAAAATTTATTATGACTATTTCTTATGATTAAATTGTTGATTGTTTCTAACGAGGGAATTTCTTTGTTTCAGGTGAGATGATCAATCAGCGTGAAGGTTTATTAGCTCTTCTTATTCGTAAGTCAACAATTCTAATTAAAATTTTTATGTCTCCGAAATAATATTATAAACTTTTTGTTTTTTAAATGTTACGCGTGCTGGACTGATTTCAGGAATCTTGCTACAAATTGTTGTTAACGTTAATTGGTCGATAATTTTTCTTATGATTTTCAGAAAGTATGTTTTTATTGTAGTGTAGAACTTTGTCTTTTTCCTTTGGCCGGCGACCCCTCTAGGGGTCGCGACCCACAGTTTGAAAAACATTGGCATAGAGGAAGAAATTTCGCTTGAAGTCAGTGATTCGCTATTTTTCTCAATTTTATTTAGAAAAATCTGGTGTGACTGGCGCACAGCACACAACTTTCTCTTACCTTCGGTAATCGAAAGTTGTGTACTGTGCTTGTCACACCAGATTTTTTGTGTCGACATGTATTTAGTTTCCGACAGTATGGTACATTCGATTTTCAAGATAATTTATAAGTATGGGAAAATGTTTATATTTTGTTACCATGGCAACCATTTCTCCTATCTTTTCTATGAAGAACAAGAGTAAAGTGGTCTTCAGAAGATTTCAATCACAAAATGAGAATATACATTTTAAAGAGCAACTAAAAAATAGTTGATATATGAATTTTTAAAAAAATCGTTGGAGCAAATTTTGAGAAAATCAAAAAAAACTGAAAAAGTGCATCAGTAAAGTACTAGTACTCTTTGGTCGATTTTGTTCAAAAGCTTCGTGTCACGTCCCATGGGGGTGTCTAACTTAAATATAAAATTTCAACCTCCTAGCTCTTTTCGTTCTTGAGATATTTTGTTCACAGACACACACACAGACAGACAGACAGACCATGTCGCGAAAACCACTTTTTTGGATTCAGGGGGACCTCAAAACGTGAAGATCCATCAAAATCTCGACATCGAATTTTTGACATGAATCCAATACTTTCTCTCTATATATATATTACATATATACATAGGTAAGAGAAAGTAAAAATAGAGACCATATTTAAATGACATCAGATGTCCACAAAAAAAAAACTTTTAAAAATTATTTTAAATTAAATTGGCAATTTGATTATGAATTTAATCATAAATTATTATCATTAATTGGAAAGTACAGCTGGACAATATAAATATGGAATTAAATCACCAACATTCGATGTTCCACTCTCACATCATTTATTTGTAAATATTTCCAACGGCATAAAGCCTCTTCATCTTTATGTCAAATATATATGAAAAATTTATTTTTTACTTTCTCGTACCTCTATATATATGTTAATATATAGAGAGAGAAAGTATTGGTTTCATGTCAAAAATTCGATGTCGAGATTTTGATGGATCTTCACGTTTTGAGGTCCCCTGAATCCAAAAAAGTGGTTTTCGCAACATGGTCTGTCTGTGTGTGTGTGTGTGTGTCTGTGTGTGTGTCTGTGAACAAAATATCTCAAGAACGAAAAGAGCTTAGGAGGTTGAAATTTTATATTTAAGTTAGGCGTCCCCACGGGACGTGACACGAAGCTTTTGAACAAAATCGACCAAAAAGTACTAGTACTTTACTGATGCACTTTTTCAGTTTTTTTCGATTTTCTCAAAATTTGCTCCAACGATTTTTTTTAAAATTCATATATGTCGACACAAAAAATCTGGTTTGACAAGCACAGTACACAACTTTCGATTACCGAAGGTAAGAGAAAGTTGTGTGCTGTGCGCCAGTCACACCAGATTTTTTCATCTATATTTCGTACTTAAGATCAGGGGCGTATATATAATAGAAATTTTTTCGGGTGGGGGGGGGGACCCGAACTCAGAAATTTTCCTGCGGAAAATTTTTTTTTGACGAGACTAAATTTTTCGCATGGCGGAAAAATGTTTCCCTCCTTTCATGGAATTCATTTTACCTACTATACATATTGGCTATACACCTCTGTATATGTAAGTAGATTTGAAAAATTTCGGGGAGGGGTGGGCGGGGCCCTTCCCCTGGGGGGGTTAAAGGGGGGGGGGGGGGGGCGCCCCCCCCGAAAAAAAAAATATAAAAATATAAATTAAAAAAAAATTTGTTATTAAAACCCCCTTGACCCCACCTTAAATACCTCCATGCTTAAGATGACCAGGCGTTAAACTGATCGATATATTTACAAATAAAATGATGTGAGACTGGAACATCGAATGCTGACGATTTAATTCTCCGAATATTCAATTCAAATATTATTTTTATAACAAAATTGCTAAAAAATAATCTTTTTTTTTGTAGAATATAAATTGCATATTTATATTCTTATATTTTTGCATTTATTATTACATCATAACTCTTTTTTTGCCGATTATATCATTTTAAAATAAATAGTTTGTATATTTAAAAAAGTAAAAAATTGAAGGCAGGACTGAAAATATTCCGGAACAGGGGGAGGAGGAGAGGGGGGGTTGAACGGTCCGATCCATCCCTGTTCCTCCCCCATTTAATTAAATAAATTTTAAAGAATCTATAGGTTGCTTATTATTATTGACTTGGACAGAAGGAGGGCTGATTGTCTGATTCTATTAAAGGCATTTTCGAATCATTGATTTTGAACTCTCCTAGAGCGGAACTCTCAGGTTCACTCGTTAACTAATATCGAGATTGTTATTCAGGTTGTCTACTTTCTAGTAGTCCTAGTACAAGTTTCTAAGCAGTTAATTACAATATTTCAAATAAAAATGAAATTTTTTTTAAACACTCACTCTTTTTCTTTCCTCCCCCTCCCCCCCCCCCCCCCCCCCCCCATTCTTTTTCCATCCCAAACATAAAACATATTTTACAATAACTTTATTTTTTAATATAAATATATGGGGGGAGGCTTTTTTTTTTAATTAATTTTTTTTTAATTAATTAAATTAAAAAAATCACGGCGGGTGTGGGGGTCCCCACCTGGTGGTTTGAGCCCCCCCCCGGGGGATGAAATATTAAATAAATCGTCGAATTAATTAAAAATAAATTTAAGACTTTTTCTTCCATCTTCATAATTCATTCATTTTTTTTTTAATTTTAGTAATTTATAACCTTCGTGTGTGAAAAAAAGAGTTGATTATATTGATTAATTCAATAAACTCAGGGAAAAAATGATAAATGATCCTTCTGCTTAGGCTCTCATATAAATAATTATTTAGGGACAATTTCGCCTGGTGGTATCAGGCTCAACTTCTGCCACTAAGTGGATATTGAAAAAAAAAAAAAAAAAAATCACCACTAGACATTTTCTTTATAATTTATTATTCCATTGCCATTATTCAAATTGTTTTCTGCTCACTTGAAAGTTGATAACATTCATAAATTCACGCCGAATTTCTTTTTTTTTTTGATACTTTAAGAAGAATTGTTACTGTAATCGAAAAATTATCGGATATATAAGAATATCAAATAATCAGGTTCAGTTTAGTTACTTTGAAATCTCTTAAAATAATTCTTCTTATATCTTGATTGATAATTACGCCAGGAAAAAAAATCCTTCGAAGCCATCGACGTAATCAAATTCTCTATTTTTCGATTTTATACTTCGTCTAATTATTCATTAATATTGAAAAAATATGGTGTAACCGGTTGCACACAGCACACAACTTTCTCTTACATTTGGTAAGTGAAAGTTGTGTTCTGTGCTTATCCCACTGAATTTGTTGTGTTCTATATTTAGTTTCCGTCAGTAGGCCCTACATTAAATAGAATTCAAGATGTGCCCTCGGGGATGGCGAGAGGTTGGGAACAGGGCCGGTTTTAAAATAAAGCAAAAGGATGGGGGGGGGGGGGGGGGAAAGAATCAAGATGTAAATTCTATAAACATTTGAAAATATTTATATTTTGTTACCATGGCAACCATTTCTCCATCTTTTTTCCTATGAAGTACTAGAGTAAACAAGTTTGAGGGAAAAATGGGAATATACATTTTAAAGAGCATCTAAAAAATAATTCATTTATGGATTTTCATCAAAGTCGTTTGAGAAAAAAAAAAAAAAAAAAAAAAAAACTTAAAAATTAATAGTAGTCACTAAAGTACTTGTACTCTTTGGCTCTTTGGTCGATTTTATTTAAAAGTGTATTTTCGAGCCTCAGGAGAGTACCTAAAAAAAAGTATAAAATTTTGTTCGTAGCTCATTTACTTTATACTTTATTTTGCGGAATCCACTTCTTTGGACTCGAAGGACCTCAAAACTTGTATTTCCCTCAAATTAGATAAGGAATTTTGGACATGAATCCAATACTTTCTATATTTTAACATAACTGTATATACGTAAGAGAAAGTAAAAAGAAACCCTTGTCTGATTTGTAGAAAAGGATACATGCAGGCTACTTGTCGAGTGCACCACCTGCCTAGGTGGTGGTGGTGCTGGTCTTTGGTTTTGAAATAACAACTTGCGGCATTGGTCTCCTCTCTTCTAAAATATTGTCAATAAATTTATTTAATATAAAATTTGAAGAAATTATGATTATAAATAAGTAGCTCAATTATATATTTTTGCCCTGTGAGGTTCTATTAATAAATATTTTAGCGCCCTGGCTCTTGGGTTGACAAACTCCGGATACCACAATAGCGACTTTTATCTCTCTTTTCCGGATGAAAATTATACATTTGCCTACTTGTTTTAAATAACTTCCACTTAATAAAATTTCTCCATTTCTCTCTTTGGATCAATATTTTATTTTCTTTCGAACACAACGTTTCCTCAGAGCCATTGACCTCTCATTATTTCATGAGCCATTTATTTTAAATTAAGCTTTAAGAAATCAGATTTAAACAGTAAAAATTGCTTAGATAGGTAAATATTTTTTTATATAGGCTACACACTTGTTTATACAATATACTAGATGTCACAACATTGTTTGATTTTATTTTTTTTTCTCCTTGATTTAAACATCCAATGTTTCCTTTAACTAAAAATAAAATTTTAATTTAGGTCTGTGCTCAGAAATATTCCTAAGAAAAATATTATCAAACTTTTTTGGCCGCGGTCACTAGAAAAAATTTAAATAAAAGAATAGAGTAACCTAGCGCGCGCGTATCTTCATTAAAAAGATCCTACGAGAAAAACACGATAGGTCAATTTTTTGCAATTTCTATCCAGACCATTGTTTAAGTTTGTTTACATTATGTTATTCCATTGTAGGGTGTTTCTTAAAGTATGAATATTATTGGACCTATCACGTTTTTCAAAAGCATGAGACTAGCACATAAAAGCACTCCGGTTTTGCCACCATTTTTCCCGTGTGCCTTTCAAATATTTTAATGATGAAAAAAAAACTATATTCATGTATTGAATTTATTCTTTTTTATGCATAAAAAAATTCCAATTTATAAAATACATGTTTTAATATTTTCTCTTTTTTCACCTATCAAATAAAAATATATTTACCTGGTAAATAAATATTATACACAACTATACATGTATTATTCAAATACACTCTAGTTTAAACCTACAGTATAATTATTAAATTCACTAAAAAATAAAATGAAATAATATTGGGAAAAATACTAGGTGATTTGTTTCGTTTTTTTTTTTTTTTTTTTTTTTTTTTTTTTTAATACAGGGTGGCCGACGGTAAATTGCTGATTTGGGAATGAAATAAAAAATTAAGGAACACATACATTTTTATTTTTCTCATTTTTGACAATAATGGAAGTTTCTAATTACAGTATATCTGGCAAATGTTTAACTCCACAATCCACACACTGCTGCAGTCGTTTTCTGAAATTCTCATGCACTCTTTCAAGCATGTCTTTTGGTATTCTTGCAATTTCAGCCTCAATATTGTAGGTCTTCCAGGGTCTTGGGACGGCGGCAATACACCTTCGACTTCAGTTAACCCCAAAGAAAAAAATCGCAAGGTGGTTAAGTTCGATGAGCGTGCGTTTCCTAGAAGGTGGATCTTATCTGGGCCATACGCTCACCGGACTTAAACCCATGCGATTTTTCTTTGGGGTTTCCTGAAGTCGAAGGTGTATTGCCGCCGTCCCAAGAAGACCTATAGAACAATATTGAGGCTGAAATTGCAAGAATAAATGCTTGAGTGCATGAGAATTTCAGAAAACGACTGCAGCAGTGTTTAAAATGTTGAGTTAAACATTTGCCAGATATACTATTTAAAACCATGTAATTAGAAACTTCCATTATTGTCTAATATGAGATAAATAAAAATGTATGTTTACAAGTGTTCCTTATTTTTTTATTTCATTCCCAAATCAGCACTTTACTGTGGACCAGCCTGTAGTATACCTTATGCGCATTTAACAGTTACTCTCACCCTGAGAAGCAAAAAACTATATCGAACAAAAATTTAGACAGAGAACTTTTTTTTACCTTAGTTAAGGCTAATATTTTCTCTACTTCCATTAACCGGCCTCTCGACGGCCCTTGGCTCCATTTCTTAGAACTTTTTTTTTAAACGCTCACACTTTTTCCCATTTACACTCACACTCATACACATACGCACACAGTTTTTTCGGCAACTCAGGCCATATAAGACTTTTAACGATCCTTGTAATTAAGAATATATATGTCGGGGATCCAGGCATATTTATTTGTCATTTGATATCTAAATGGCTTAAATAAAATCATCGGTCCTAACCCTAGATATAGAAGGCCAGCACGCTAGGAACTACACCACGGCCCGAGGGCTTCATAGAACTTGAAAATTCATCTCTTTCACTGATTCATTTTATTAAACAAAAATAATAAACCGTGAAAAATCATTTCTCATATCCATTAAATTGACAGATGTCATATTTTTATGCCTATCTCGTATTTTTTTTTTTAATATAACAAAAAAAAAAATTCGAATGTCTTTTGAAAAATTTCAATGATGTATGTCTATGTTGTTACATACGTTTATAGGTTTTTGTTTGCAACATGGCGGGCAACCAAGCAAACATAGGTGTATCAGTTTAGGTGACCACTGTGCATGTTTGTATGGGGATTTTATCCACGGATTGAGTTCGTTTATAAAATGAGAGAGAGGGTGAGGAGAGAGAGAGTCCTTTCTCTCTCCTCTTTGGATCAAATATTGTGCAAACTAAGAGACCGCGTCTTCTCTCAAGAACAAACAATTCGGGCGTTGTATTTAGAAGGGAGAATGGGTAAACAACAATCCCCTCCCCCCTTTTCCCCCACCCCATGCCCCAAGGAATGAATTCACCTTCAAGGGGATCTAAACATAAATCATATTAATGCAAATAGACAGTAACAGATCCCTTCGCTCAAAAATAAATCTTTTTTGCTCTAAATCATAATATTTATTCTCTTATTGATTTCTCGTTAAAAAGATATATTTTTACCATATATTACATATATATATGTTCGGAAAAAGAATTGTGATTTTCATATTTAATTGAAAATTGATGTTTCGAGTGAGCCTCGATTTACATTCTGTTTCCATGCTCTTTACGTATTTTAGACGTGTGAATAATTTAAATATTATATTGATATCCAGAAATGGGAAAGTATTTTTAGAAATTACAACCTAAATGAGAGAGTCCTTTCTCTCTCCTCTTTGGATCAAATATATGCATTTTTTCACTTTTTTAGATTTTCTCAAAATTTGCTCTAACAATTTTGATTAAATTCATAAATCAATTAATTTTTAGATGCTCTTTAAAATGTACTGTATATTCTCATTTTGCCCTCAAAATTGTTTGAGGCCCACTCATGTACTTCATAGGAAAGATAGGAGAAATGGTTGTTATGATACAAAGAATTAAATTTTATTATCTTTCTATGTTTATAAATTTTACATTTTGAATTCTAATATACCACACCGCCGGAAATTAAATATACTTTATGCCGACTCAAAAAATTTGGTGTGACTAGCACTGTGTACTGTGCGACCAGTCACGCCAGATTTTTTCTCACAACTGTTGACATAGGTTTTTGATCTTTGATCCCAAACTTCTAATCAGATCGTGGAAATTAATTAAAATTTCTCGATCATTAGTAACTTTTTTTATAAACTAATTTAATTAATCACTTTAAAGAATGAGAGGTCTTGATCCCTTATTGATGATGTCAGGTCAGCTAAAATTTTTGAATTAGTTGACTGACACCATCCATCTTCTCTGAAATACCTGACGTTTATAAAAGTTATGTCATCATATTAAAAAAAAATTTTATGCACACATAGGATAATAAAGTGAAAAGGAACACGAAATTTATTGATCATGAAATGATGAATTTCATTTTACTTTTAATGAAAAAATATTAGAATCTAATTTAAATATTTGTACTATGATTTAGAGTTAGAGAGGAGAAAAGCAATTTACCATACTTGCCAAATGAACTCTATTAAATAATTCTTTCCATGTCGAGATTTTGATGGATATACACGTTTTGAGGTCCCCTGATTGCAAAAAAGTGGTTTTCACAACATGGTCTGTCTGTCTGTCGGTCTGTGTTCAAATAAAGCATGAAGGAATTGAGCTAGGTGGTTGAAATTTTATATTTAGGTTAGACACCCTTCTCAAGCGGGAAAATGAGCTTTTAATCAAAATCGTCCAAAAAGTACTAGAACTGTACTGATGTATTTTTCCAGTTTTTTTAGATTTTCTCAAAATTCGCTGTAAAGATTTTGATTAAAATTCAAAATTCAATTATTTTCTTAGATGCTCTTTTAAATGTATATTCTTATTTTGCCCTCAAAATTGTTTGAAGCACACTTTACTCTTGTACTTCATAGGAAAGATAGGAGAAATGGTTGCCATAGCAACAAAATATAAATATTCTCCCATATTTATAAATTTTACATCTTGAAAATCGAATGTACTGTCAATAAATAGAAACATATCACTTAATTGGATATAGGAGACGTAGTAGCCAAGGAAATTAAATAAAAGACTTTTGAATTAATACTTATGAATTATGAATTAATAAATATTTAATTATATAAAAGACTTTTATTTAATTTTCTTGGCTGCTACGCCTCTCATACCCAATTTAAAGTCTACGGCCACTTCTCATCGCCATATCACATAGCGTTTTTTCTTTTACTTAATTTCCACCAAAGCATGCTTTTGTCAATCAATTTATTTAAGTGCACTTAAATAAATTAATGTTTTATGGCTGTGAAGATTTACTCAGGAATTTGCAGTGACTTTGCAGCAATTTGTAATAACAAATTAAAGGGATATTGTATTTAATTGCAATGAATATTGAGATACCTAAGATCGTGTATATTTGACAATATTTGCCCTGATGATTGGCGACCGAAACGTCGGCGAATAAAAAAATTAAATAAAAGATTTTTTTATTTAATCTCCTGGCTGCAAAGTCACTGCAAATTCCTGAGCACTTAAATAAATATTAAGCATAGCCTGAATGAACAAAATATATTAACAACCTGTAATTTTTTACAATTTTTGAACTTGAATAGTCAAGTGGAATGAGTCTTCTGCACTCGAATCTTCGATCGGAAATTTATTTTTCTTTATTTTCTCTGCTCTTCGTCTTGCTAGTATATCCAAAATGGCCAGGTACTCGTAGCAAATGGCCTTCTGAGCCTCACTGCTCGGATATTTATAATAAAAATTCTTTTATTTTCTACAACAATAAATAATTAGTAGTATAAAAATTTTTCACACACTGCTTTTGTTTTCAAAGACAAATAAAAAAATAACACATCCTTTTAACGAAATGAAAAAAAAAAAGTGATTAATAATTTACGACTTGAATTTTTCATTTTTTTAATTCATTTTAATGGATATTTTTGTCGCAAAATTATTTCAAGCATATAAATCTAAAAATACCCCTTCTCTTAAGATGCAAATTTCATTATCATCTTTCTGTCTCTCTCATAAAATGAAATTAAACGCTAGCCAAAATGTTTCAATAAAAAGCCAGGAGGCCAGTAAAACAAATATTTAATGTTAATTACCTCTCATTTCCCTGGGACATGATTAGTATTTCTAATACATACGGGATCAATACATTATATTACACAGTACGCATATACTTATTTAGGTAATATACTCTACCTTTTAATTGTATAATATCATTTATTACCGAGCTATTTTCTAAAGTTATGATTAACTTTGCTTAAGATTAGATTATTTTATATTAATACGGACAATTATCAGTAATTGAGTAGAAGATAGAAACTGAACCAAGATCATTAGTTATCTGTAGATGGTAAAGATTGTTTCTTACATCTGAGGAAACAAATGGCGAGCGATTCTGAATAAATGCTCTGTCTCCAAAACGGGACTCTTTGGTTAGCTAAAATTTAACAAAGGGTCCTTTATTGTGGGGTCGTAATAAACAGTGATGTTTAGAAAATAAATCTTTTCGTGTTGCCAGTTGACCCATCCAGCTAATACTTTGCATACTTTATTTTTAGATGCCTTACTCTACAACACAATAATTAATTGATCTTATCTCCTTTAAATTTTTTTTTTTTTATTTTGATTAGGAACCGACCGAATATTCGGTTTCGGCCAAAAATCATGGTTTCGGCCGTAGTTTCGGTTTCGGCCAAAAAGTAGCCGAAACTTTCGGCCGGCCGAAACTTGAGTCTTAAAAAAAAAAGGTCAAATGATTTGCACTTGAAGGAGAAAAAATTTTTGTCTCCCTAAAAAAAGGTAAAATGATTTTCACGTAGGAGAAAAAATTTCAAAAAAAAAAAAAATATAATTTTTTATAGGAAATAAAAGTTTCGGTTTCGGTTACGGTTTCGGCCGAAACTAAGGTTGAGGCCGAATATTCGGTTTCGGTTTCGGCTGAAAATCTTGTTTCGGTCGGACCCTAATTTTGATGTTCACTGATAGTCATTCATCAATAGAAGCAATTAATTATAAAATCCTTTATTCACATATATTCATAAGAGGGTTGAAAAATGAGAGAAGCAGCTCAAGTTTTTTCTTTGTTTACTTACTCCACACAGCTGACGTTTCGGTTACGTCTATTCTGAGGATGGTTCAAACACGAAACCGAAACGTCAGCTGTGTTGTTTAAATAAATAAAGAAAAAACGTTAACTGCGACTGTCATTTTTCTACTCTCTTATGAATATAACATCACAGAGTAGAAACTGACGAAACCTCGACAGAATTCCAATAAAGATTTTTTTTACTTTCTCTTTTTCTTTCAATTTTCTCTAAATTTGCTCCAACGATTTTTTTTTTAAATTCAAAAATCAATTATTTTTTAGATTCTCTTTAAAATGTATATTCTCATTTTGGGATTGAAATCTTCTGAAGACCACTTTACTCTTGTTCTCCATAGAAAAGATAGGAGAAATGGTTGCCATGGTAACAAAATATAAATATTTTTTCCATACTTATAAATTTTACATCTTGAAAATCGAATGTACCGTACTGTCGGTAACTAAATACATGTCGACACAAAAAATCTGGTGTGACAAGCACAGAACTCAACTTTCGATTACCGAAGGTAAGAGAAAGTTGTGTGCTGTGCGCCAGTCACACCAGATTTTTTAAAATTAATTACTTCCCCTATTAGCTAAATATCTAATTGATTTAAATAAATTTATTGTACTTTCTGGGATCCGAACCCACTTCCTCTTGACTTTAAAGATTATCAATAATATAACTGTCCCTATCTTTAAAAACATACAGTCTTGTTAAAACTAACTTTAAACTCTGTCCATGAGGGAGAGAAGGGGGTATTTATAATCTTAAAAGTCAAGTGGTGTGAGTTCTGTTCCCATGCGTTTAAATCAAAAATTTATTTATTTATTTATTTATTTTTTTTTTTCTTTATTTTTTGGCCTTAAAAAAAAAAAATTTATTTAAATCAATTGAATAAATGCCTGGATATGTATATATATGATATTTATATCATAATAATTTTTTTTTCAAAGTCTATAAATGCGAAACTAAAAATATAGATTTTTTTTGAACCCGAAATAATGGATATTCTAATAGGAAAATATTTCCTAAATAACTGGTGCCAACATTAATTTCCTTAAAAATTGTTCCTTTTTCTTATCTTGTACGTAATTTATAGGCTAAGTTTTATATAAAGAATATATATCTTGTGTCAAGATAACTTTAAAGATATATTTTTCTTATTATTATTATTATTACTACTACTACTACTACTACTTATATACCTATTCATAAATAATTTTTCTACTGATATTTGATTACTTCATATTTAATTTAAATATTTATAATGATAAAATGCTCCAGGATTCTCAACTCTTGATTAGAGCTGCGTTTCTCCTACATACTGAAATTAGCGATCTATCAAATTCAAATAGGCAAATACGGTACTGTGGTCCAGTAGTAGGGCATGTTGAATACACACCGGCAGATCCGTGGTGCGAATCCTCACCTTTTAATTAATAAATATTCGGTTATATGTTTTTCATTATTACTTCATGGACCAAGACATGATTTGTTATATTTTATTTATTATATTTATTTTTGATTGTATGTTAATTTTCCATTGGGATTTAGAATCTCCAGATTATATTATATTTGGACATCTATCTATCTAACTTCGGTTAAATTAAATTTATTTTTTTCTTTTTTCCAATATTAAAATTAAAAATCTGGTGTGACTGGCGCACAGCACACAACTTTCTCTTACCTTCGGTAATCGAAAGTTGTGTTCTGTGCTTGTCACACCAGATTTTTTGTGTCGACATATATTTAGTTCCCGACAGTACGGAACATATGAATTCAGATGAAAAATTTATAAGTATGGGAAAATATTTATATTTTGTTACCATGGTAACCATTTCTCCTATCCTTCCCTATGAAATACAAGAGTAAAGTGGTCTTCAGAAGATTTCAATCGCAAAATGAGAATATACATTTTAAAGAGCATCTAAAAAATGATTGATTTTTGAATTAAAAAAAAAATCGTTGGAGCAAATTTTGAGAAAATCGAAAAAAACTGAAAAAGTACATCAGTAAAGTACTAGTACTCTTTGGCCGATTTTGATTAAAAGCTTATTTTTCCGGTCCAGGAGGATGTTTAACTTAAATATAAAATTTCAGCCTCATAGCTCAATTCCTTCATGCTTAAAATTGAACACACACCCACACACCCACACACACACCCACCCACACACACACAGACAGACCATGTCGCGAAAACCACTTTTTTGGATTCAGGGGACCTCAAAACGTGAAGATCCATCAAAATCTCGACATCGAATTTTTGACATGAATCCAATACTTTCTCTCTATATATATATTACATATATACATAGGTAAGAGAAAGTAAAAAGGAATTTTTTAAACAAATAAAACTTTCTCTTTTCAAATGTTTGAATATATTACATTGATTCAGTTTTTTTTTTTTATTGATTATCTTTTTTTTATTTATTTCTAAATCGCTAGAGTCTTTAGAAAGATTTTCTCTCGCTAGTTTATTTTCTTTCGTTTTCTTTCACCATTAAAAAAAAAGAGAAGAGTAAAGAATAGATGGATGTTGAAGCCATAAAAAGAATATTTTCAAAGTAACCTCATTTCGTTTCTAGATAAATAAAAATATATTTTACCCAAGTTTTTTTTTTTTTTTTTTTACTAACTCTCTAACATAATTTAACTTTTTAGTAAAGGAGTAGGGTAAGCATTTAGAATTCCTTTTATTATAGAGCAGATAATTATTTCCCTTTCCTTTTATTAACTTGGAGTAGTGACAAAGCTCTTGTTACGTTTTCATGAACATCCACAGATATTTATTTGTCCTGTCCGAATTCTGAAGATTAAATTTAAAGCTTAAATTAATAATTGTTTATAGTTCCCTTCAATGCTCTCCCTCTCTCTTTTTGTTAAGTAATTTCTAACTTCGTCACAGATTTTGGTATTGTTTTATTTTACTTGCTCTTATAGTTAGGAAGTTATCGTATTTCAAAGCCCTAATTTTGAACGAGATTCAAGTATTATTATTATTATTATTACTAGTCCACAAGCCATGATCTTAGCAGTTCCTCATCTTATTATTATTAAAGTTAAAGGGATTATAAAAACTTTCACTAACAAGTATCAAAAGTTTGGACGTCCGTTTTCTTTATAAAAATTCCGATTGGCTCTATTTACATTTATAAAATAGTATTCATGTCAAAAATTGAAAAAATCTGGGGTGATAGTCGCACAGCACTCAACTTTCTCTAATTGAAAGTTGTGTTCTGTGCTTGTCACACCTGATTTTTTTGTGTCGATACAATTCAAGATGTAAAATTTATTTTAAGCTTCACACAGATTCCAGGTTTAGGTAGATGGATTTTTCAAGTTATAAATAAGGAAAAATAAAATTTCTCTTATTATTTATTAAAAATTTATTGGTCAACTCGATGCGCAATCTAAGTTTCGTCCTATCCGACATCATCAGGGCCTGCAATAAATTTAATTTCTATTAGCATACCATACACCAAATCCATCTACCTAAACCTGGAATCTGTGTGAAGCTTAAATTAAATCACCTGGTTTGAGATCCTATGTAATGTAAAATTTATAATCATGGGAAAAAATTTTGTTACTATGGTAACCATTTCTTTATCTTTTCTCTGAAGTTCAAGAGTAAACTGTGCTTCAAAAGATTTCAAGAGCGAAATGAGAATATACATTTTAAAGAGCACCTAAAAAAATAGTTGATTTATGAATTTTAATCAAAATCGTTGGAGCCAATTTTGAGAAAACCGAAAAAAACTGAAAAAATACATCAGTAAATATAATTTTTGCGTTAACCCGGGGGGGTAAATAAAAATCAAAATGAATTTTTGACGGGAAACCAATACTTTCCCTTTCTCTCTCTCTCTCTCTCTCTCTCTCTCTCTCTCTCTCTCTCTATAGAAAGTAAAAAAATATTACATTTGAAGAAACTTAAACCCCCTGGCCGATAGGCAACTCTAATGACAGCTAATAATTACCATCGTCTACTTAGCAGGGGCGTTTAGTAGAACTTTATTTATACTCTTTTAGATATACATTTTTACTTTTCTATGTTGGGATAGGTATACTTATTTCCATAGTATGATTGATTTAATAGTGGCTCGATAAAACTCATGGCTATTTTTCATTTCCCCATTCTTGATTCATATCTATACCTATATTAAACAATTTTATTAAGCTCTATGCGAGCCTCGCAAGCGTTTAGCCTTCGATCTATCCAAGTGACTTATAAAATAACCTTAATTAAATACATACAATTGCTCTCTCCATGAATAAAATTATAAAATACCGATATTTAGTTAAGCAATTTGAAAAGGAAAAAAAAAAGTTTAAAATAATTGGAAAAACTATTTTAATTTATTGCTCAGCCGATTCTTTTATTTTTTTTTTCTCATCTTTTATTTCGTTTGCTCTCCTCTCGTAACGTTTTCATCGGAGTTAAGCAAGTGGTTTATTTTATTATTAAATCTTGAAAGAAAACTTTTTTTTTTAACGAATGAGGGATTCCAGCCAGCCACCTTGGAAACACCCTGAGGTTCTTGTTAAAAAGTATTTTATTCCATTTAATTACATCTTTTTTTTTTTAATAATAAAAAATCAAACAATTTTTAAAAAGTTTTCATTTAGAGGAAGAGCTTAACAAATCTTCAGCCTCTGGCTTAAAGGCTGGACGGGGGGTGGGGGTAGTTACAAAATACAAACTAAATGGTAACAGGTGAAGGCTAGGCTCTTGGCAATGAGAAAAATAACTTTTTAGAGTGTTTTCTCCGAACTCCCAAATTTTTATTTCGTCGCCTAGTAAAAATTTATTAATAAAAAATAATAACTCACTTTATATTCTATATATGAAAATTGTAAAATTAAAAACACTAGATTATAAGTTTCAAAAATTTATTAATTAAAAAATTAACATTTTTAACACTTAAATAGCATTTCAACATCAGATGACTTATCAACAAACACAGTTGTTAAATCACTTCTTTCGATGATACATAAAATGCACAGATTTTTTAATTAATAAATCTTTGAAAACTATAACCAAATGTTTTACCTAATTGGTCTGTTAAATTAAATCATTTTATTATTTAAATAAGTTTTATTGCAAGAAGTATGAATAAACAAATGCAATAAATTGATGCCTATTATTATTAGTTGTAATTATGTCTTTTCAAGTATAAAATTCTTCAAATATAATTCAAAATTCGCTCTTTTCCTTTACTCTTGAGCATTATCTATTTCCCAGGAGTAGAGCTCTCGCCTCATGAACTAATATTTAATATTTATGACAAATAAAATTTATAGTACTTAAAATATGTAGTCTACTAATTATGAGGTCGTAACAAGAGAGTTATTTAAATTTAAATCATCATCTGTAGGTTCTAATAGATACATTAGGTGTTCGATTAAGCGCCCGATGGCGTCCGGCGCATGCGTAGTTAGGAAGTTCACAGTAAAAAAAAAAATACGCATTTCCTTAATGCGCATGCGCTTGACTCTTAATCGAACACCTAATATTTCTATTAGAGCCTACAGCTGTCAGTTTAAATTTAAATAACTCTCTTGTTACGTCCTCATAATTAGAAGACTATATATTTTAAGTAGTATAAATTTTATTTGTCATAAATATTAAATCTTAGTTCATGAGGCGAGAGCTCTACCTCTGGACTAAAAAAAAAGAAGAGAATTTCGAATTTTACTATAATCAATGTGTTGCGTCTTTAAAAAGGCAAGATTACAAATTAATATGCATGCATTTATTTATTCATACTTCATAATTGCAATAATACTTATTTATATATTAAAATGATTTAATTCTAAATTCGCTCTGATGATCTTTTAAGCCAGACAATGTCAATCATTTCGTTTGATTGAAAATTAATTACTTAAACTTCTATTCCGGTTTGTTATTAATTAATTTTGACCATTCAATTAATTCAATTCTACTATTTCTAATTAATTGTTGAATATTTCGCCTCGACTAGATTAGATAGACTTCTGTATACAGGCTTAATTGCTTTATTTAAAAAATAATATTTTTCTCCTCTCATTAATTAATCCTCTTTTAAAATTAGTAATTAATTTATTCAGAGATAGTAATTAATGAAATGACAATATTTGTCTTTCATAAATGGCTTGTTATTATTAAAGTCGATAATACGGGCCTAATTATTATTTATTTTTTACTCTCTCCCTCTGGATATTGATTAAATATTATTGATAGGGTTAAAAAAATTTTATACCGTGGAATCGCGGATAAAAGTTGAGCTTTGGCTAAGGCACGAAAATTTTGTATATCTACATCATTGATGAATTCAATCTATCCAGGCAAAATTTTAATAATATAGGGAGATAGAAACAATAATGGGTCTGGGCCCCCCTCCCCCGAAATGTTTGCTCGACCCCGCAGTACGAAAATTAAGGTTACGCAAAAGAGGGATTGTTTCGCGGGTGGGAAAAATTTCGCCTCTCTAAAAAAAAGGTTAAAATATTTTAACGGACGGGAAAAATTTTAGGTTCCGCGAAAGAGGGGAATGTTCCGCGAAATCCAAATTTTTTGCAGGGCGGAAAACTTTGGTTCCGCGAAAAATTTTTAAGATCAGCCCCCCCCCCCCCCCGAAAAAAATTTCTATATACGCCCTTTGATATAATATGAATATTATTTAAAAAATAAAAGAATTATATATTTTTAAAACAACAAGCTTCTGAGCGCTTGTTTTAAAAATAAATAATTCTTTTCGTTTTTAAATAATAGAAAAAGATTCTCTATAGCTGGTGGGGGGTAGGCGTGGCCTCGTCAAGGCTTCTGCTAGCCTCGGCTTCCTCTGCCGGTGGTTGCCGGGGGCGCTGTAACGTTTTTTTGTTACGTAACGAATTTTGCCAATTCACCCTACTGTAAGCCGCGTTGAAGAACTTCGTTTCAAAAACATATACAAAATTTAAAATATGAAATAATTGAAAAAACTTATTTGATGACTTGATCTGACATATACTGACTTGCGACCTTTTATTTTTTTTTTAATGTAATTTTATTTTCTAATGACTTACGCTTATTTCAATTGGTGAGGCCTATTTTAGTATCGAAATTTGTATGTGATTAAAACTGAGTGTTTGATTTAATCAATGTCGGTTATTTTCATCATTATTCCAATAATTTACTTTCTCTCTCTCTGTTACAAAATGCTAATCTGAATATTTGCGCAATTCTCATCTACATTTTCCTATACACATTCAAAAACACGTTCGGTCAACAAATAAAAAAAATACACATTGGCCTGCAATTTCCATCTGCTTTAATATTTTTTTTTTTTTTTGGGGGGGGGAATTGAAAAAATCTTTTTTTTTTTCCAAAATGTTCATATTTTTTTCGGGTGTTAAAAATTTTAATATAAAAATCTGGTGTGACTGGCGCACAGCACACAACTTTCTCTTACCTTCGGTAATCGAAAGTTGTGTACTGTGCTTGTCTCACCAGATTTTTTGTGTCGACATGTATTTAGTTTCCGACAGTAAGGTACATTCGATTTTCAAGATGTAAAATTTATAAGTATGGCAAAATGTTTATATTTTGTTACCATGGCAACCATTTCTCCTATCTTTTCTATGGAGAACAAGAGTAAAGTGGTCTTCAGAAGATTTCAATCACAAAATGAGAATATACATTTTAAAGAGCAACTAAAAAATAGTTGATATATGAATTTAAAAAAAAATCGTTGGAGCGAATTTTGAGAAAATCGAAAAAAACTGAAAAAGTGCATCAGTAAAGTACTAGTACTCTTTGGCCGATTTTGTCCAAAAGCTTCGTGTCACGTCCCATGGGGGTGCCTAACTTAAATATATAATTTCAACCTCCTAGCTCTTCTCGTTCTTGAGATATTTTGTTCACAGACAGACAGACAGACAGACAGACAGACAGACAGACACACAGACAGACCATGTCGCGAAAACCACTTTTTGGATTCAGGGGACCTCAAAACGTGAAGATCCATCAAAATCTCGACATCGAATTTTTGACATGAACCAATACTTTCTCTCATATATATATTACATATATACATAGGTAAGAGAAAGTAAAAAATTCAAAAAGGATTTTATCAATGGTAACAAAAAAAAAAAATATAAATAAAACGCTTTGGGTTGTTGGCTTGTAGCGTGACCAGACATAAATAAATAAATACATAAATTGAGAAGCCGGGTGCTCAGGCGGACGCCTGGCGCCGGTTATCGACCCGAAGACACTCTCCGCTAAAACATAATAAAAATCTTAGCCATTTTGAAATTTCGATTTAACGTCTTCAACAAAGTAATATTATCTCTTTATCTATGAAGTATTGTTAGTGATTTTTTTTTTTAATATCGAAAGTATCTTTATGCCGAGTGAATGATTGTAGAATAACGACTCTAAATTTTGGTCAGTTTTAGGAAAAAAAAAAACAATCTGCACTAAAAGTACTCTACTTAAAGTCCATACCACTCGTGTAGATTCTTTAACCTCGAGATAAGTCGACGTCCTGGACTTGGCTTTCCGAAGATCTTCCCCTGCATCGCCAGATGAAGGATTTTGTTTGTATTTTGTTGGGTTCCTCATGGCATGACCGAAATAATGCAGTTTTATTTTCTTGATGTTGAGGAGCAACTCTCTTCTTTCGGACGCGGCGTAAAACTTCAGCATGTTCACGTGGTCTTCTTAATAGTCTTCGCTAGATCCACATCTCAAATGCTTCAAAGCAAATGAAAAGTTACTTTTAATACAACACGTCCGGCTAAGCATTTCGGTTGCCGAACCTCTAGGCTCCACTCTCGATCATATCAGGCATCTGTGGCCCCCACTGTACCAGTATTTTACAAAATGCTTATTATTTTACTGTATGCATTGAAAATGCTTTCTCAACTATTTAAAGTATTTATTTTTTTTTATTTTTTAATAGGCTACTATAAAAAAATATCTTTTTTTGATAATACTTGAGATGACTAACTTGTAAGTACAGTGAGGGACAATATTAAGTCTGCGTTTTCCACTTGTGATTATTTCATTGTTTTTATAAAAGAAAATGAAAATCTTTATTGGAAATTTTCTAGCTTTGAACCATGAAAGTTTCCATTAAAAATATAAGTATAATATATTTTTTTTAAAAACAATGAAATAATCACAAGTAGAAAACGCATGGGTGGGACTTAATATTGTCCCTCACTGTACTTTTGGTGTTGGTGTGCGTAACGCAGCTTTTAACTTATATCTCGGAAACGTTTTTGGCTTGCATACACGTGAAGTAATATTCCCATGGCACTTGGTATGGTTAGGAAGGGAAAGTTTTGCAATTGTTTTTTTTTTTAATCATACTTAAAAAGGCTCTATATGCGAATTTTTTAAGTCTCTAATAAATATGAATTTGGCATTATCTGGGCTTTACATATGAAATTCTAAAATAAAGCGGCAAAGGGTTTAAAGAATTTTAATTTAATCCTTGTTTGGTTTATTCGGTATGTTTTTTTGTTTTTTTTTTTATTACATTTTAATCACTCATTCTGGGGCGGAATAAACCTCATCATTTAATTAATAATCGTAAAAGCCGTAATTATAAAATACAAATATACAAATATTTTCTATAATTTTGATGATATTTAATTAAATCTCTATTTATTTAATTATATTTAAATTTGGAATTAGTGTGTAAATATTATACACACACAAACTGTTTATTATATTCCAAATCCAAACTATTAATATCGAGATTAAATATATATTTTTTTTAGGGGGGTATGTTGAAAGATTAAAGTTGCAATACATGTATTTATATACTTTTTATATATTTAACAGTATAGGTAAACACCTTTTCCATTTCTATTAAAACTAACCCATTAAAATTGGGTATAACGAATAAAAACTTAATTCTACTAAAACTCCTAAAAAATGGTTTATTCACACTAAAAGTGACCACAAGTTGCCCGAACTAACGTTGATATTGCTTATTTTAAATGCCAAGATGGACAACTGCCCAAATTGTAGTAGCTTTCTCTATTTAGTGCTGGTTGTTTCACTTATAATTAACTAGCTAACCCTCGAATAAGCTAGTTGACTATGACTTGCGAATCTTTTCACTTCTAGTTAAGCTAATCATATGATTAAATAAAAGCTCAGATCGTAGTTAACTAGCTAAGACCCAAAGCCCGCTATAAAACTTAAAAATATTTATTTAGAGTATTTTGCCCGGTACAATATTTTTTTATTTATTTTTGACTTGTTTATAGATGTGAAAATAAGCCCTAGAATCTTCTGGTGACAGGCTACTTATAAAAATGTCTGCCATTGTATTTTGAATCTTAGTATTTTGTATTTAAAATACTGTTTTTTGAGTATTTTATATACATGTAGGTCTATTTTAAAAATATCGCTTTTAAAATATCTCTTGTTCTGTTTTTCCTTTTAGATAAATAATAACTTATATACTTGATTGAAAATAATGAATCATTTTTATCCGATACGATTAAATTAAAAGTAATTTCGTGACCGGAAGATAATTCCTTTTTTTTATTTCAAATTAAGTGGAATTAACATATCAAAGATGAGGGATTCAAGTTCGAGTTTGATTAGTTGAATTTGAGTGTAACTCGAACTGGGAGGACGTCAGCCAGTCAATCACCTGGAACATTCCGCGAGATCACGCATGTCAAATTGGCATGTGCATATCAAAAAAGGAACAGGAACGTTAGCCCAAGCTACTAATTCCAGAAGGAACGTTCATCCCCCTACGGCAAATACACAAACACACACCCACCGAAAAAAAAATACTGTAACCGTAAACTCTATTATAAAGTATGAATAGAATTTGAAATTATTCATGAGGAAAAATTGAATTTCATCATATTAAAATGTTATTAAATCTACATAATTTTCATTAGAATAATTGCAAATATAAAAGAGACCCCAGGGAAGGGGGGGGGGGGGGGGTCTTAAAAAATTCCCTAAATTTTAAATAAATATATGAACCCTCTTTTTAGAAGATCAAGTTATAAGAAATTTAAAACATTTCCATGATGAAATAAAATCTGTTCTTTATGATGCACTGGCGTAACTACTTATTCAGTTATCCTTATTGGCGTAAATACTAATATTTTCTTCTGTCCTTTAATTGTGCATCCGCCTAGATAGGTATTCCTTTTGGGATTCGACCCACCCTTCTTCCTCTTAACAAGAAGTACCATACACCAGAGATTGACTGGCCGGCTGCTCCTCTCTCATCTTAGGATTAAGTATCTCTGGGAAAGAGAAAAATAAATTTAAAAGAAAGGTTATATATACCTACCAACGGATCCAGAGATCAATTTTTTACAAATTTATAATAATTAAAAAATCACGGTTAAAATAAAAAATCTGGTGTGGTTGACCGCAGTGCACACTTTCTCTTACCTTCGATATTCGATAGTTTTTGCGTCGAGATACATTTAATTTTCCATAGTATTTATATTAATACCCAAGAGATAAAATTTATAATTTTCTTATCATGGCAACTTTACTAATGAAATTTTATACAAAAAGTAACTGATGAATTTTCAAAAAATATTGAGATGGCTCCATCCCTACAGTCCCTAGATCATAGAAGAAGCGTGTCTGCTCTCTCTTCTATAGGTATTATCATGGTCAATGCTCTGCCGAATTAAAATCAATTATCCCACCCAATGCAACATATACACGGAACACAAGGGAGGCATCGTCACAGCATCCCTATGCTGTTCAGATCACGACTAAAAGAACTAGTCAATCTTCCTTTGTCTCCATGACCTCCCGGGAATGGAACAAGCTCCCTGGGTCTATCTTCCCCAAAATCTACAATCTTCAGGCTTTCAAGTCTAATCTCAACTGGCATCTTCTCAGTTCCCGCAGTTGAGTTCCTCTTTGATGCTTCTCTTTTTATTAGAACTCTATTCTTCCTGGCTGCATGTGACTACTGGTCATTTTAGGTCTTCGGGCCTTATGCACCCATTACAAAAAAAAATCTGGTGTGACTGGCGCACAGGACAGAACTTTCTCTTATCTTCGGTAATAGAAAGTTGTGTACTGTGCTGGTCACACCAGATTTTTTGTGTCGACATGTATTTAGTTTCCGACAGTACGGTACATTCGATTTTCAAGATGTAAAATTTATAAGTATGGCAAAATATTTATATTTTGTTACCATGGCAACCATTTCTCCTATCTTTTCTATGGAGTACAAGAGTAAAGTATATATAGTTTATAGAGAATCTAAAAAATAATTGATTTTTGAATTAAAAAAAAAAATCGTTGGAGCAAATTTTGAGAAAATCGAAAAAAACTGAAAAAGTGCATCAGTAAAGTACTACTACCCCAAAAAAAAATGAAATTTTTTTTCTGGTCGATTTTGTTCAAAAGCTTCGTGTCATGTCCCAGGGGGGTGCCTAACTTAAATATAAAATTTCAACCTCATAACTCTTTTCGTTCTTGAGATATTTTGTTCACAGACACTCACCCACACACACACACACACACAGACAGACCCATGTCGCGAAAACCACTTTTTTTGGACTCAGGGGACCTCAAAACGTGTATATCCATCAAAATCTCGACATCGAATTTTTGACATGAACTAATACTTTCTCTCTCTATATATTAACATATATATAGAGGTAAGAGAAAGTAATAAAAATTTGATCCAGGTTTGATAATATCTAAAAATGATGGAAATATTCTAAAAAGAAAAAACAAATTGTAAATCGTTCTTTTCTCCCCCTTTGGATCCCCGCCCAAAAATTTATTTAAAACAATTTGATACCAATCTATTTGACATAAGTAAATACAGTCGTGTATCTGGATTACAGTATTGTAAATCGTAAATGAATAATGATTGGATTGGCGTGAAAACCAACCACCCCTCGAAAAATATTTAAATACCCTCCGTTATTTATCGCCTAAAAAAATAGATTTTTATTTTAAATTTGCCAATAAAACGGGCATAAAAGAAATAAAATGAAAATAAATAATTTGAGAATGTCCTCTCTCACATACACGTGTATCCCTTGCTCTTATTTACGCCACCGAGAAGATAGAAATAAATAAAATAATACATCAAAGTAAATTTAATGTTTTTTCCCCTGACTGTTCTATTTCCACCTAAGATTATCACATTCTTTCTTTATTGAATTTTATTCTCCTTTTCGTTTTTAATTAAACATTCTTTTTATTTATGAGATAACAAAAAAAAAAAAAAAAAAAACTACGAAATGAAATTTCATTATTCTTTTAATTGACTTAAAAAGTAAATATTAATATATACGTACTGGATACTTCAAGTGAATAAATATAAAATTTTGTTGTTTAATATTTATCAATTTAAATGAAGAAGTAAAATCAAATAATCAAGTTTTCATTTTTTAATAAAAAATTTTTGTAAAAGGAGAAATAACAAATTTTAATTAAACTCGACCTCGAGACGTGTTCAAAGGAAAAATATAATTCCTTCCCGAGATTTTGATGGAAATATACGTTTTGAGGCCCTTTGAGTCAAAACGGTGGGTCTGCGAACAAAATATCTCGAGAACAAAAAGAGCTAGGAGGTTGAAATTTGATATTCTAGTTAAGTACCAACCTGGCACTTAACATGAAGCTTTTGAACAAAATCGGCCAAAGAATAGAGGTAAAGGTGGTATTATGAGCCCCTAGTTTCTTTTTTGTTATAATAAATTTTTTTAAATAATTTTTGCTAAATTATTTGTATTGAACTTCAACTATAACAATTGATGAATATATTTAAAAAGTATGCAGTCGATTAAATACACAAAAAGTGAAATAATAACAAAAAATCAAAAAAGTTCGTTTTGTTGAAATAATTTTCTGTGCTGGTATTATGAGCCCCTAGAGTAAATACATGAAAAAGAGTGTTAAAAAGAGGTTAGTAATACAAATATCCTTTATAAAATTGTATTTTGTTAATTACAAAACTATATTAGTGTAAATAAGTTGGAAAACAGAAAATATTTTATGATCTGCAAAAGTCACAAATATAAACATCTTTTTCAGTCCCAGCACAGTCATTGTGCGCCCACATTTCACACATCAGGCACTGTATCTACAGTTCTCCTTGATGATTGGCAGAGTAAAGTCCTTCACAAAACTTACAGGGCGTATGCTCATCTCCGGGACTATCAACTCCCACTGGCATTTCCAAAACGGACTCTCCGGTATTGACGGACCATATAAAATTGGGGCTCATATACCAGGCACAGAAGGGGGCTCACATTACCGACATAGCCATATTGAATTTCCTCAAAGCATATTTTATTTTTGTTACTGTCTAAATTAATTATCACCTACATTAAATCAAAGCTTAAAACCTACTCTATTAGATTGCGTAGCCTATTAAAGTAAATGTAATCGAATAATAATCATAATTAAGGGCTAAATAGGTACCTTTCAAAGTTTTTTAGTAGAAGAAAACACAAACACCTGATTTATCCACCATCTATCATTAACAACTGAACCAAAGCTCTCTAGAGGCCTAAAAAAGAACGGAACACAGTGTTTCCATCAATCCCCATTAGATTGTGTGAACTCTATGACGAGATATATTGGGGGCTCATAATACCTACAGGGCTCATATTACCACCTTTACCTCTACTAGTACTTTACTAGGACTTGCTGTTTTGACTGCAAAATCGAAAAAAACTGCCATATTTTGTGCTGTGTGGGTTGGTATCAAACTGTTTTAAATAGACTGGTGGACAAAATTAAGAGATGGAAAGCGTTTTCCACATAGGGGTATCCAAAACAGGCCTCACATTGACAGAGAATGTGAGGCCTGTTTTGGATACCCTATGTGGAAAACGCTTTCCATCTCTTAATTTTGTCCATTTTTTTCGATTTTCTCAAAATCCGCTTTAACGATTTTGATTAAAATTCATAAATCAATTATTTTTTAGATTCTCTTTAAAACGTATATTCTCATTTTGCTCTTGAAATATTTTGAATACTACTTTAGTCTTGTACTTCATTGGAAAGATAGAAATATTAACAATGGAAGCAAAATAAAAATATGTATCTGTTTATAAATTTTACATCTTGAATTCTAATATACCCCCGAAAACTAAATATATATATTAGGGTGTCCCTTATATGGGCAAAAAAAAATTTTTTTGAAATACCGGAACGCATACCCTCTAATTTTTTCATCCTACTAAGCTTTACTTATATATGAAATTTTATTCACCTACGTTGACGTTAACCCGTGCCGACCTGCCCGCAAAGTTTTTGAAAATAGTCGTTTTGAATATCTCTTGATATATACCTAGATTATCGCAATTAAGTATTAGGTAGACAATTAAGTAAAAATAAATTCTTCCTTAAATGAATACTTCGAAAGCCTTCTAGGGGTTTTTTGAAATTCGGACCTTAAGGTCCCAAAATCGCCATTTTGGAAAAAAATGGATTTTTTAATTAAATTTTTGCCTTTCTTTAATTACGTTTAAACGAAATAAGATATCAAATTAATTCCTTCGGTACATTCTTCCTTAAATGAATACTTCGAAAGCCTTCTAGGGGTTTTTTGAAATTCGGACCTTAAGGTCCCAAAATCGCCATTTTGGAAAAAAATGGATTTTTTAATTAAATTTTTGCCTTTCTTTAATTACGTTTAAACGAGATAAGATATCAAATTAATTCCTTCGGTACATTCTTGAGTACAACTGACAAATAGAGCGAGGGCGTGCAACTCTATCCTCACAGCTTGTATGGCCATGTTTCGGAGCTAGTCGGCACGGGTTGCAGTGCCCCAAATATGCTAAAATTTTATTTGTGACTATTTTAGGGGCAAATGAAAAAAACTAGGCCCTATGCGTTCCAAAATAAATACTTTGAAAAATAAGGGACACCCTAATATATATGTTGTGTGCTGTGCCACTATCACTCCAGATTTTTAATATATTCAATCATCCATGATTACTTATTTCACTTTTACATAAAGGTAATGGATCTTGTTTGTTTTATTAGTATAGTAAAAGGAATAATTTTCCCTTATAAATTTATATCCATAGGTATCTTATTGTTCCATGACGGAAATTACTTTTTTTTATAAATATCACATTCTATAGAATATTTAA
Source organism: Euborellia annulipes (assembly GCA_023213315.1). Taxonomy (NCBI): domain Eukaryota; kingdom Metazoa; phylum Arthropoda; class Insecta; order Dermaptera; family Anisolabididae; genus Euborellia; species Euborellia annulipes. The sequence goes on from JAKCPI010000573.1 coordinate 44,194, forward strand.
TATTTGTTTATCTATTTTTTATTTTATTTTCATGATTCCATTTTAAAACTTTTACGAATTAAATATTCAATAGAACAATACGATATTTGAACTCGCTTTTTTTTCTCTCTAGCTCACAAACATTTTTCAATTTTTTTTTTTTTTTTTTATTATTCATAGCTATTTTATTCTTAATCCATTTAATAAATCAAAATTATTGGACTGAAATCCTGACAAGATAATGGTAATTTAAATAAAATAATGTTCGCGTTTTATTCTTGGCATTTTATTTTAATGGAAAAATTGTCTCTTCATTTTTATAGATAGAAATAGCAGTTCGTGGCTGTAGATAATATGTTTAAAAAAAGAAAGAGGATGCAGCCTCTATATAATAATTTGACAATTTTTTATAAGAACGTTTCGGCTGGGATCCACCCTTCCATCTCCAGCTTTGTTCAATCCCAGCCGAAACTTTCTACTAAAACATTTAATTACACTGGTCGACAAAAACGAACTTTTTTTCACAAGAATAAAAGATATGCGATTCTAGAAGTATTTTTAATCCTGAATTCAAATATCATTTCAGTTTTGTCCCACCAGGCGCACTTTTAGAGATAGAAAGAAAATAAATTTTAATATGGAATCTGCTCTAAAACGGCTCCTATTTTGAATATTCAAGATTTTTTTAAGGCGACACCCTTTCAAAATATACAGTTTGTTATAATACATATAAATTTAAAGTTTCAGCCCAATCAGAAGTCGTTAATAATTTTTTTTTTTTTTTTTTTCTTTTGATTCGCCTAATACAACTTTATGTATCCAAAGCAAAAAATCTGGTGTGACTGGCGCACAGCACACAACTTTCTCTTACCCTTCGGTAAGAGAAAGTTGTGCACCGTGCTGGTCACACCAGATTTTTTGTGTCGAGATATATTTAGTTTCCCATAGCACCTTAGTTTCAAACTTGCATTTTAAATGTTGACTGCTTCAAATAAACTATGGTTATTTTTCAAAATTTTAATCTCATATTTGGACATTTTATACACAATATAGAATCCTAAATAAATACAAAATTTCATAAGAATTGGAAAATAAAATTTTAAATGCCTAAAGGTTTAAGGGGACCCCCTTTTGAATCGAAATTAACATACAAATCCCTATAGGAAATTAACATTGTTCCTATGCGAAGATAAGGTGGAAAGGGAATTTAAAAATCTGGTGTGACTGGCGCACAGCACACAACTTTCTCTTACCCTTCGGTAAGAGAAAGTTGCGCACTGTGCTGGTCACACCAGATTTTTTGTGTCGAGATATATTTAGTTTCCGATAGCACCTTAGTTTCAAACTTGCATTTTAAATGTTGACTGCTTCAAATAAACTATGGTTATTTTTCAAAATTTTAATCTCATATTTGGACATTTTATACACAATATAGAATCGTAAATAAATACAAAATTTCATAAGAATTGGAAAAAAAAATTTTAAATGCGTAAAAAGTTCCAAAGGGGACCCCCTTTTGAATCGAAATTAACATACAAATCCCTATAGGAAATTAACATTAGGCCTATGAGAGAAGGCGGAGAGACAGGCGATAATGTTTGCAAGTGAGAGAGAGAGAGAGAGATGTGATTTCTCGGAACAATTAAAAACAGAAATAAAATTAAAAAAAAATGGGAATTTAAATAATAATTGATTTTTAATCTAATAAAAAGAAAAAGATTTAAATTCCGTTACCATGGCAACCATTTCTATCTTTCCTATGAAGAACAAGAGTAAAGTGGTCTTCAGAAGATTTCAACGGCAAAATGAGAATATACATTTTAAAGAGCATCTAAAAAATAGTTGATTTATGAATTTTAAAAAAATCCTTGGAGGGAATTTTGAGAAAATCGAAAAAAACTGAAAAAGTACATCAGTAAAGTACTAGTACTTTTTGGCCGATTTTGTTCAAAAGCTTATTTTGAGATTCTTCAAAGGTACCTAGCTTAAATATAAAATTTCAACCTCCTAGCTCAATTCCTTCATGCTAAAAATCTGTCCACACATACAGACACACACACATACATACACACACACACACACACAGACCAATTTGCGGGACCCACTTTTTTGGACTCAGGGGACCTCAAAACATGTATATCCATCAAAATCTCGACATCGAATTTTTGACATGATCGCAATACTTTCTCTCCTATATATTTCATATATAGGGTACGAGAAAGTAAAAAGAGTAGAGAGAGACGATAATGTTTGCAAGTGAGAGAGAGACATATATGTTTTCTTTGAAACAATTGAAGACACAAATAAATTAAAAAAAAAAAAAAAAAGAAAGATTTAAATTCCGTTACCATGGCAACCAGTTCTATCTTTCCTATGAAGAACAAGAGTAAAATGGTCTTCAGAAGATTTCAACGGCAACATGAGAATATACATTTTAAAGAGCATCTAAAAAATAGTTCATTTATGAATTTTAAAAAAAAATCCTTGGAGGGAATTTTGAGAAAATCGAAAAAAACTGAAAAAGTACATCAGTAAAGTACTAGTACTTTTTGGCCGATTTTGTTCAAAAGCTTATTTTGAGATTCTTCAAAGGTACCTAAGTTAAATATAAAATTTCAATCCGCTAGCTCAACTCCTTCATGCTAAAAAATCTGTCCACACACACACACAGACGACACACACACACACACACACACACACACACACAGACCAATTTGCGGGACCCACTTTTTTGGACTCAGGGGACCTCAAAACATGTATATCCATCAAAATCTCGACATCGAATTTTTGACATGATCGCAATACTTTCTCTCTCTATATATTTCATATATAGGGTAAGAGAAAGTAAAAACTCAAAAAATTAGATTTTACTAAACTTTTTCTGTTTGCGGCACGTCCAAGGACACCTTAAATAAACTTTCATTAGCACTGAAGATGGCATCCGTTATAGTTACTGAATCGTCTGCTTAAAATAAAAGGGTAAAGGTGTTCGACAAACGCTGGTCCTCCTTTCGCCACTTTTAAATTTATATATATTAATCTTTGAAATGCAAATCAAGAGCCGTTTTAGAACACATTTTCTATAAAAATTTATTTTTCTCTAAATATCTAAAACTAAAAATTGTAACTACATATCTGGATGCAGTATTAAAAAATATACTAGATTCACTAATCATATTTCTTGTAAAGAAAACCTTGTCGACCAGTGTTATTAAATAGAGACTCAATTATTGGCTGCATCCTCTGTCTTTTTTAAACATTTTTATAGATAATTTAACAAGGTGGCTGTAGATATCAGTTTTAACTTATCTTAGTTTATTTATTAATTATTGAATTAATTATATTTATTTGTTTATTTAAATTACAAATTTCTCTCCCTAATGAGGAATAATAGTCTAGACTTTCTTGTTAGTTCAATGAAGTATTCTCCATAGAAAAAAATTTAATGATAAATCATTAAATTAATTGAATTTTCTTTCTTTCCTTTTTTTTTTTTTAAATACACATAAAAAAAACGCAGCTAGGATGGTTTATTTAATAGACATTGATCATTAATTTTTTTATCGAATTTCTTTCAAATAATCTCTTTTATCCCAGAACAACTCGTTGCCTAATGATTTTTTTTATGTTTTGAATCTCCCCAAATGAGATTTATTTTAAAAATATTTTAAAATAGATTTCAATTTTCTTATTGTGAATTCCGTGTGCGATTAAACCTAACGAAGATGAAGGGGAAGTTTTGACATTAACCGAAAAGTTTCTTATCTTATCAGATCACGTGACTTAACTAACCAATCAGAACTGTTTCATATTCAAAACTGAAATACGTTAGTTCTATTCAAATTCTCAATTATCAAAAAATAAAATGTGAGTCTGACATCAAATTCCCACCCAAAATCATAAAAAATATTGCAAGTAAGAAAATTACCCTGACTGAGGGTAATATTCCTTTAATCCATGTCCTTCGTCCCTTTGGGAATCCTTTTCTTAAACCTTAAAATTAAATTTTTCTATTCTTAAATCTCACTTTAATCAAAATCTATTGTGATTTTTCTAAAGCCACTCCTAAAGTATTGATTAGAAAAAAAAAAAGCTTTAATCAAGGTTTTTACCGAGGCTCAATTCGAAGTCCCCGAAAAGAAGCTGCTGCAACAGCAGCATCCTTTCATTTCTTTATCTCTCTCTCTCTACAAGCCCGGGGTGTGTAGCTGGAAACGGGAACTGGAACTGAAACTGTCCTCTATCATTTTTTATAATTAAGCCCCCAGCTTAAGCCTATTGTGGCTGCTTTTGCCCCATCTATTTGGATTTTCTTATCCCTTTTCATTCCTACTTTTTTTTTTTTTTTCAATAGAAATTTTTTATCTCTTCGTTTCGAACTTAAAATAATTTTATAATTTAAAAACAAAATTTATGGCAATTTTTTTTATCTCCTTTTTTTTCTATTTAATTATTATTTAATATAAATATTCATGTCATTTCTCAATAAAAATTCTCTTTCATTTTTTTTTTTCTCTTAAAATACAAATTTAATGTATTTTTTTTTTATGTTGTAATTTTGCAGCCGTCATATTCAAATTTGATAATTGCAAGAGAAATGTATGTTTTTTAATAGGAGCCTTTTTCACAATCAAAATCTTAATCTATTATTCTCTTTTAAAAAAAAAATTTTAAACAAGTGTTTTTATTTACTTTTTATGTTAATTGTTGAGGAGAGGATTAGCCGAGGGGATAAAGTAGTTAAGCTTATAATCCTGAGTTAAATACAACTCGAGTTCAAATCCACCTGGCAAAAAATTGTCCAACTTTTCCTGGGGAAGGAAACGCGAACCCTTCTCAGCATTATTCCCATGAAAGTTACTCCTCAGACTATTGACGGATTATTATAAATACCATTAAGTTGCGAATTATTCAAACTAGGACTGGCTAGATCTTTTCTTATGCCGGTAGCCATGTTTTTTTTTTTAAGTTAAATGATCATGTTTTAAGAGAGTTGAAATTGTCAGGACAATGGATTATCTCTATTACCTATATATAGAATCATTCTATTTTGAATTGAGGTCAGAAGTGAGTAGTTAGATAAAGAATATTTTATATTAAAATTCAATTAAAGAGGCCCAAACTTGAGATTAAAATTCAATCCTTGTTGTTGTTGCTATTGGAATTTGGAAATATCGCTGTCAAGGTTCTTGCTGTTAAAAACAATCCAGTGAGATTAACTGGTAAAAAGGGCGTTGGGATAAGAGACGAGGGGATGGCAGACGACTGAAATTAAATTTCAGATGGTGAGATTACACTTGACTCACTCAATAAAACTGATTAACTTCTAGCTTTGTAAATAAATAAATTCACCAATGAAATGGATTAGATTTTTTGGGATGTTATGGGACTGGGGGTGGGGGAGTCAATTAGAAGAACGGATTATATTTTATTAAATTTAATTCCAAAAATAATTTCTTTTACATCATGTACGATTAATATCAGACTACAAATACGAAACGAATTTTTTCCCCAATTTATTTTTATTTCTATTAATTAAATATCCTACCAAATTTTAAAAATCCTACCGAATTATAAAATTACACGTCACGTGAGAAGATATATTAAGATTATGAAGTGAAACTTATGCTAAAAGCCCTACGAAAAACTGCAATTCCTCTATTAGAAAGAGAGACGTAGTTCGCTCACGTGCGCAGAAGCCCAGCAAATTTACAAGAAAAAAAACACCACTAAACTCAATATATTTATACCTCGAAAACCAATAGATCAAAAACTCATACTGTACTACGTTTCGACTGTTTATACTGCAGTCCTTTTCAAGTACTGTGCACGTGTTCCGTTTCAGGTGAACTAACCTCTAAGGGACCGTTGCGTGCATTTTATATGCAACGACGCCAGCGGATGAATGTAGAAGACGCTGACGTCGTTGCATATAAAATGCTCTTAATGGTCCATTAGAGGTTGGTTCACTTGAGTCAGATCAAGTGCACGGTACTTGAAAAGGAGTGCAGAATAATCAGTCGAAATGTTGTACAGTATTTATATTTTTAATAAATATTTAATACAAAAATGTGGTCTATAATTTAAAACTCCCATAATAATAATAATAATAATAATAATACAAACCACAAAAGCTTTAATAAACAAATCAAAAACTCATTGGAAATGATTTGGACACATTTGACTAAACTTTTTTTTGTACATTTTCCGAAGAAGTTTCACTTCCCTAGTGTATAATCAGATCTATTCTCTAAAAACAAACGTTAAAATTTAAAATCAACAAATGGATGCTTAAAAGTAATGTAAAAACAATCAGCGTTAAAAAATGCTATTCTCTAAACAAAGTTTTAACAGTGACGTTAACATTTTGCTTTTATTTCAAACCTATCAAAATAACCTTACTTTTTAGGTTAAGGACGCCATTTTTATTTTAAATACGACGTTAAAATATTAAAGGCCCTCCAAGACATGGCATTAATTTTTAACACTATTTACTAAATGTTAACGCTTTAGAGCTTTAAAATTTTTGTTTACAGAATAGCTATTTGAGACAAGGAAGTGTTAAGATGAATTAATGTGGCTTACAGATGTTTGTTAAATAAAAGTTAACGTTTTTGCTTAGAGAATAGACATGAATTTGATTATACTGTGAGTTTTATTTTAGAGGAAATTATATATTCAAATACTATTAATAACACAAATTTGTGATTGTGATTATGACATAAAATCTGCTTTTGATTATGTTTAGGATCCTATTCCAGGACACTACTGAATTAATATTGTTTCTAGATGATAGTTTATCGTCAATGGTTAAATAAATAAATGGAGGAGATATTAGCGATGACAGACAGCCTTTGCCTCTACTCACAAGGGAGTCCAGTCCCGTTTTGCTTTGCATATAATGGCACAAGGACCAATAGAGAGAGGTCAGGTCATCAGACGAATATGTCCTGAGCATGCATTTATTAGCTACTCTCTCTGTCCATGATGAGCTCAAAGGGACTTATCAAAATTAGCCGAGAAGCTGCTCTCTAATTATTCCAACAGTCGGGAACAAAGAAAATGATACATGGAAGGAAAGACCTTCAATCAAATAAAATGAAAATAATTTTTTAATCATTAATATTTGGGATTCCTTTTAGGTTCTCTTTGGAATGGCTTCCCTCTTCTTTGACTCGTATTCAAAAAAATTTCTAAGAAAAGTCTTAAGGACAATTTTAATAAACTTTTTTATATCTATTTAAAATATTTTTAACTTTTTAATTAAAAAGAAGAGAAATAAATATCCATTTAAAAAAATCTATACCGCGAATTGAATAACCTTTTTAAAATGAAATTTATCTAAATTATATTGACAACCAAATAATGTGTATTAATATGGACTACACTCAGAAGCTCACTACTTGTGAATATAAGTTACCCCACTTAACTTTAACAATTCTGCTTTAACAATCAGCTTTGAAAGTTTTGAAAAAAAAAAAAAAAAAAAAATACAACATAAAAAATATGGTGTGACTGGCCGCACAACAAACTTTCTCTTACATTCGCTAATTGAAAGTTGTGTTCTGTGCTTGTCACACCAGATTTTTTGTGTCAAGATTTTTGGATGATTGGAACTGGGGTTTTTTTTACGGAAAAAGTGGGCCTCACATCAAAAAAATCTGGTGTGACTGGTGCTTGTCACACCAGAATTTTTATGTCGACATGTATTTAGTTTCCGACAGTACGGTACATTCGATTTTCAAGATGTAAAATTTATAAGTATGGGAAAATATTTATATTTTGATACCAGAACATCTCCTATCTTTTCTATGGAGTACAAGAGTAAAGTGGTCTTCAGAAGATTTCATTGATAAAATGAGAATATACATTTTAAAGAGAATCTAAAAAAATAATTGATTTTTTAATTAAAAAAAAAAAATCATTGGAGCGAATTTTGAGAAAATCGAAAAAAAAACTGAAAAAGTGCATCAGTAAAGTACTAGTACTCTTTGGTCGATTTTGTTCAAAAGCTTCGTGTCACGTCCCATGGGGGTGCCTAACTTAAATATAAAATTTCAACCTCCTAGCTCTTTCCGTCCTTGAGATATTTTGTTCACAGACAGACCATGTTGCGAAAACCACTTTTTTGGATTCAAGGGACCTCAAAACGTGTATATCCGTTAAAATCTCGACATCGAATTTTTGACATGAATCCAATTCTTTCTCTATATATTAACGTATATTGAGGTAAGAGAAAGTAAAAAGGTTGGAAACCTCTGATATATACAAATGTATCCCAATATTAATATTTGTAAATAATTTAATAAAATAATTTTTTTCTTCGTGTTATTAATTTTTTCATTAAATTATTTTAATCTATCAATTTTTACTTTCTTTTACCATATATATGAAATATATAGAGAGAAAGTATTGATTTTTTTTTCCAATTTAATATTTCGTCAAAGAGTAAAAACAAAGAGACGCAGAGCACTCTAGTGGAGACAAGTCCAAACAATCAGTCTCGCTTCCAATTCTCAACGCGTTCGGTTTGTTTTCTTCAAGTGATTTTATTTAGTGCTTTAAAAAATTATAAAATGTGTTCAGTGAGTTTAATTTTCATTGTGATGTGTCTTCAAGTATTAAATTTTATATCGTGAAGCACCTGCCATCGCCTTTGACTCAGGTATATTGAAATTTATTTAATTAATTATTCAACTCCCTTCAAGCCAAGCCAAAAGAACATGGGCGATGCTAATTATTATTAAAAAAAAAAATTTGACCAGAAAATTATAAAATAATTTTATCAAGTGTGCTATTAGAAATTATTTTATGGGCTTTTGTTAAGAAGGATATTTGATCCATGTGTGAGTGTCTTTACTGGGAATTTTTTTATTTTCTGTTATTATTTTTTTTTTTTTTTAATGGAAAGTTTTTAGATAATGGAAGATTTTATAAAAAAGATCCTAGATGATTTTTTATTGAGTTCTTCCGGCAGGCGATCTGCTTAATTAAATACATTTAAATTAATATCATTTTTTTCAGAGTAATAATTTTCCAATTTTATTATTACATTGGTCAACAAAATTTTTATATAAATTAACTAACTAGTGTTTTGATTAAACGCACAAATATCGGAACAAATTTATTTTGATTCATCATTCTTATAAACTATATTATTTTTCATTTTATTTAATTCAATTATTTTTAACAATAAAAAAAAAAACTTGAAAATTAAGAAAGGAAATTATTTAATTGTTTTCTATTTTTAGTCGTCGACAATGAAAGGGAAGGTGAGGGGGGAGGGGGAAGAGAGCAGGCGCCAATCGTTACTTAAACAGTTCTCACATTCGTCCCGCCTAATAAACTTTATATCTTTCTCTATCAATTAGATAATTTCTTTGAAATGGTATTTATATTATAAATATCTTTTCTCTCTGTAAAAAAAAAAACTAATATTTTTTTAATGGAAAATTTTTTAACTTTCCTTATCTCCATGAAAAGGCACCAAAATCTTCACCGGGATCAAAATTGAGTTTTTATGCTTTCTGTACAGAACACATCCTGCTGAGCAAGCCTTTTTTTTTTTAGAATTTTTACTTTCTCTTACCTATATATGTTAATATATAGAGAGAAAGTATCGGATTCATGTCAAAATTCCAGGTCGAGATTTTGATGGATATACACGTTTTAAGGTCCCCTGAATCCAAAAAAAGTGGTTTTCGCGACATGGTCTGTTGTGTGTTTTTTGTTTGTGAACAAAATATCTCAAGAACGAAAAGAGCTAGGAAATTGAGATTTTATATACAAGTTAGGCACCCCTTGAGACGTAACATGAAGTTTTGAATAAAATTGGCCAGAGTACTAGTACTTTACTGATTCACTTTTTCAGTTTTTTTTTCGTTTGTCTCAAATTTGGCTCTAAAGATTTTGATTAAAATTCAAAAAACAATTATTTTTTAGATGCTCTTTCAAATGTATATTCTCATTTTGCCATTGAAATGTTTAGGTCCTCTTTACTCTTGTACTTCATAGGAAAGATAGGAGAAATGGTTGCTATGGTAACAAAATATAAATATTTTTCCTTATAAATTTTACATCTCTCGAATGTATCGTACTGTCGGAAACTAAATATATGTCGACACCAAAAAATCTGATGCGACCAGTCACACCAGATTTTTTTCTTTTTATTCTTGTTTTGGCTTTTCCGCCATAACAAATATAAATACAAAAACCATTATTACAAAAACATGAATATAAAAAACATAATAGCAATAAAAAAAATTTGCCCTTTATAGACCCGAACTCGGGTCTGTCTATTGAAACTCTGGAGTTTTACCACCTGCACCACCCTCTAACCCCGCCCCGTCCCTATTTATTCAAATTGATTGGTATCCAATACAACACTTACTTTTGTAGTAAAAACCAATTTTGGACGTTTTTAACCACTTTTGACCAGTGCCCTGGTCAAAATCTAAAAAAGTGATTTTTTAACCACCCTGAATTATATCAATATAGAAATCCTTAAAAATGATCTTCGGCACCCCTCAAGTTTAAGATATATTTTTTTCTCTTATCAGAAATTATATTTAAAAGATCATTTTATATTTATTCACTTTTAAAAAATAATTAGATAATTCATGCTTCTGGTTTCTTTAAACACTTTGTCTCGGTACTTGTCTTTTAAATTGTTGTTGAATTTTTAAGACGGAGAATATATTTTCATTTATTTCATAATTATTTGATCAAAATACCGGAACACACGATTAACAACATTCTTAAATAAACTAAGTGTTCTATTTATACTAAAAATTCTCTCCCCTAGGTCCCTTTTGGTTGCCTTTCACGTCCTTGCTAAAAGGGTACTTCTTCAAATACGACATCCTCCTTAACATGGAACAGGTTGAGTAAAGGGACTCGAGTGGAAAAGATATAGAATAGTTAGCCAGAAATAATATTCAAGAGAATATAGAGATAGGGAATAAGGGTGACTTCAAAGGGCGTTGATAAATAGGGAACCTGGATTTGAGATGTGTCTGAACTCGAAAGTCTCTAAATAAACAAGCAGGTGAACTTAGAATTAAAATTACTTCGTTTTTTTTATTTTTTTTTTTTTATTTTGTCTTCTCGGCTGCTGCGGCCATATTATTAGGTCTTAATATAGAAAAATTTCATTATTGATGGCACTCAACAACTTTTTTTGTCAGGGTCGCCGATCCATTGGTTTGGTTCTGCTTGACCTTATTTAAAGAGTTCTTGGTGGATGTTGATGTTGAAATTATTTCTGGCAAGACTCGTCGCCAAATTATCAAGTTTTTTTAAAGTCTTTTCGGCATCTTACTTGTTAGACCATTTAATTTTTTTTTTTTGACTTGTGGCTTAGCCATCCAGCCAATCCTCTTTTTATAAAAAAGACAATCATTAAAAAATATGTAGTGAATAATAAAAAAACAACACAATGTAGAAAATATCTTTAATTTATTCTTTGGGCTATCGATTTCGTCCAAAGGGCATCATCAGGCCAGCGTTATTGAAATATAAAATAGTATATATGTCGTAGACAGATCGTGAAATTAGACAGTTCATGAACTGTCTAGACATTTCATGAACTGCAGCCAGATCGTGTAATAGTCAAACAGTTACATGATCTGGCTAAAAATTTTAGACAGTTCATGAAATGCAATTGGGCCTTAGACAGATCGTGTAATGCTCGAGAATTACATGAAATGTCTAAATTTTTTAGGCAGTTCGTGAACTGCCTAACAGCAGTTTTGCCGATCGTGTACTGTTTGTAAAGCAAATAAAGATCTCGAAAAAAGTCAATTTTTTTCAATATTATTATTATTATCGATTACTAAATTTTCCAAATCTTCCTCACTTTGTAAATCTTGAGTTAAGGTGCGCGTCTCCGGGTTCTAATTTTGAGAGATTCCAGCGGCCACAAATTTGAAGCTATCTACCTCAATTTTTTTTTTAATTAAAGTTATTTAAAATGTCTACAACTTATAGAAGCCCTTTTTTTGATTTTCGAAAAAGTAAAATTTTTTTTAGATTTATTGCATTAAATTACAAACAGTACACGATCGGCAAAACTGCTGTTAGGCAGTTCATGAACTGCCTAAAAAATTTAGACATTTCATGTAATTCTCTCGAGCATTACAAGATCTGTCTAAGGCCCAATTGCATTTCATGAACTGTCTAAAATTTTTAGCCAGATCATGTAACTGTTTGACCATTACACGATCTGGCTGCAGTTCATGAAATGTCTAGACAGTTCACGAACTGTCTAATTTCACGATCTGTCTACGACATATACATGGTTTTTTTGATTTTTTAAAGACTTAAAAAAAAAAAAAATAATAATAATAATGAGCCTAATATTAAAAGAAAGTCTAAATTTCTTCTAAAATTAACTTCCATTAGTGTCACGCGTATCAAATAAAATCATTTGACATTTCTTCGCATATCTTTGATGAAATTTGAGGATAGGGTAGAGAGTTACAAAAGCTTTCTCCTTTGGGTAATAGTAGAGTTAAATTGAGCAACAAAATCAGATCTAACATTGTTAGCATAATTCAATTTTTATTTGTATATAAGCGACTAGCTTATTAAGTTGGTAGAAGACATCCTCTGTCGAAGTGAAATTGGCTCTCAGGCAGTATTGATTCCTTTTCCTTTTGAAATTTTAATCAGATTAAAAAGTAAAGAGAGGCCCACACACTTTCTTATTCTTCAAATGAATTTGCAATAATAACCCATTAAATACTTAAAAAAGAAAAAACAGATTGATCGTAGGGAAAAAAATTATTTATTTTTAATTTATTGACTTTGAATATCCGCCAGGCCCGAAGAGAAAAGGCATCGAATGTTAATAGAGTGCTGATCGAAATCTCTTTGAAACTGCGATTGAAATATCTCCTAGTGACCCATAAAAGGAGCCGAGAACTCGATTCAAGGAACGGACAATTCCTTTGAATTTGAATGATTTACCGACCAATACTTTCCTGGGATGACGGAGAGCCCAACCAGCATCCAATATCCGTCCTAACCGGATTTGTTGAAGCCCTTTCGAAGGAAGGGAACGGAACGGACGGGTCATCTTGCCCGATTCTGATATGAAAGGCAGATAGGATTATCATGCCTGGATGAATGGCATTTCGTACCAAGCCACTTTACTTTTCTCCTTCAAGTCAAATAACTAACCTCTTATTTCTTTAAAATTGGCAAAAGGAGTAATTGGATAGCGTAAATCAATTATTTTTTTACCACCATCTCGATGAAATCTTACATAGTCTAGCCTATATGTTATTTTGAAAAATTATCGCTTGAGGAAAATCCTAAGGAATACAGGAGAATAATACTCCAGCCTTGATATGCCACTCGCACTTCATTTTATTTTGCAGTTATTTCGATCTGCATATCACATGATCATCCTCCGCACAAAAATATAATTTGATGAAGGACCCATAATTATTTAATTTAAATTCTTTATATATATTTGCCGAGTATCTGTCTATCACGCTCTGTTTGACCCATTTTTCGTTTCGGACATTTTGAACTTTTATTGAGAACCCAGGTAAAATGTTCGGGTTCTAAAATACTCTATAATGTAGCTTACTTTTGGGGCCAGAATTATTTTTTTATTTCACAGACATTTCGGGGGCTAATACCACCCCTGTCCAGGATAAAAAAATATTTTTATTTTACGACCTCCTTCAGTTGTTACATTTAAAATTTGAATATATTTAACAATAATAAAATTTGAGTATTTAAGAATACGGATTATCCTACTTAGCTACCACCAGAAGATTTCATTGAGTAATTTTCATTTTTAGTGTTTTAAAATTTTCCAGACAATTTTTTATTGATTATTATTAAAGATTTGACAATTTGTATATATTGAAAGGTTTTATACAAATCACTTCACTATATTATGAGAAATGTTAGCCCGAATTTGGACTTGTCTAGTAATCAGTTAATATATATATACATAGGCGCCGGAACTGGGGGGGGGCAAGGGTACATTGCCCCCTTTGGCATCCTACAGGGGGGGGGCAGAGGGGGGCAAAATTTCTTTTTTATTTCATTTATTTTTAAAAATGATATATTTTTACTTTTGAAAAATAAATTTTTTTTTTTTTTTTTTTTAAACATTCACACTTTTTTTCTCATTTACACTCACATTCACACACACATTTATACAGTCTTTTCGGCAACTTAGGCCATATAAGACTTTGACGATAACCGTTGTAGAGAATATATCTATTGTGGGGTCAGGCATTTCTAAAATAAAATCTTCTAAATTAAAAGAGTAAGAAATTCATTTTTTTCCAAATTTTTTCCAAAATGTTGATAAAATCACTACCAAATTTTTTAAAATTTTAATTTTATTAAAATTGTGATTTTATTTAAAATTTTTAAAGTTTTATAGTAGATTTGTTTTTGTTTTATACTATTTAAACATATTAAATTATCAACAGTAATTCAGGAAGTTTTTTTTTGCAGGTTCTCAGGCAAACGGGTAATAAAGAAGACTTTATTTTAATTTGAAAATTTTAATGGATATTGTCTATTCCATTAAAATTTTCAAATTAAAATAAAGTCTTCTTTATTACCCGTTTGCCTGAGAACCTGCAAAAAGAAAAAACTTCCTGAATTACTGTTGATACTGTTTCTTTCATCTCCTGAATTCACAATATTAAATTATTTTAATTTTCTAAAAAAATATTTTTGCCCCCCCCCCCCTGATTCAAATTCGTTCCGGCGCCCCTCAGTCAAAAACGCATAAAATAACGTATTTTAAATAAGATGAGTTATCTTATTTAGTAGATAAAAATATAGTGCTTGAATGTAAATCATTAACTAATTTTTAATGAGTAATATTCAAGAAAACTTACAATTAATATTTTGTTTGAAATAAGCTAATATTGCTTTTGGTAAAGATGAATTTTTAATTAATCTAATTGTTCAAATTAGACAACTTCTTACTAATATTCTTCTGGAATCCGAGAGCCGTCTGTTTTCATTTGATGTCTTTTTGATCTGAGTAGCAGCCCTCTCCCTCCCTCAGACTAATTATTATCATTGTCCCGTTCAGAAATTGCCAGACTTCTTGCTCATTCATCAGACTCGAGGAGCCATTTGCTGTTAGAGCAAGAAAATAATTAAATCCAGAACATCGAAAGAAATTAAACAAAATTAACTTTTTTTTTATGGTCTCAAATCAGAAAAAACAATTACTTTTTATTTTCTTTTTTTTTATCTTGATAATTCTTAAGATTACTTATTGATCGCTAACCCCCTTGCTCTAAATATAGTTTTTTCTAAATATAACTTTCTCTTTTCTATATATAATTCAAGGGTAAATAGTATTATGATATCGCGCACCCCGGCAACAGAAGTGACAACTCAAAAATATGAATTTTTTGAAAAATTTCCACTTCGGCACATTGAAAAACGAAATTGACTATTTTCTACCACTACTGAGTGTAATAAAAAGGCAACCAAAAAGTAAATACTCTGAGACGTTTCGGTGCACTTTATTTATGATTATCAGTTCTTTTATTGATATAAATGAAACTAATAAAATAAATAAAATGCACCAAAACCTCTGGGATATTGGTCAGAGTATTTTCTTTGTGATTGCCTTCCCTCAATTCACTAAATCAGAGCTACTCCAAAGCGCAGGGCAAATTTAATTATATTTACTAGAAGAAATACAAATTATTTTTTTATTTATTAAAGCGTAAATTAAAGAACAGTCGACAAGTTGCCTTATCTAATTTCTTGCAATTTTTTATTTTTCTCTCTCTGATAGATGAAATCTGAGAGCAGGAAATTAACACTCCCTATCAATTTGGATCGAAATCGTTTTAATTATATGGGTCGCGTTGAGTTACAACATGTGATATGTGTTATTTATTTTGCTCATTTAATGTCTATAAAACATTTTTTATTCAAGTTTTATTGTAATCGATTAGCAATATTTATTTGAAATGAGACATATTAAATAGCTGACTGGCTGGTCATCATATTTTAATTGCAATCTGTATTGAGAAATTACATTTAAAGAAGATATTATCATTATATTAAATATATAAAGCGGTAGCCACTCATTTCCGTTATGTGCCTGTTTTCCACTCTTTATCGCTGATTGGTTAGAGTGTGAGGAGGCGGAGTCAGAGAGAGAAATTTAAAACTTTAAACAGAGGGAAACTGATGATACACTTTCAAACAGTGAGCAAGAATAAATTTGATGCATTTAATAGGCCTGTATCGAAATATCTTTTGGTGAAACAGGAAAAGGAGCAGGAGCAGCCAAAAAATATAAATTTAGCACGGCTGTTTTTTTTTTATTGGTGAGACCAAACATCCCATGGCCCCTAGGAATCGAACCCAGGATCTCCAGCCTTTCCTGGGACAGCACGCCTATGCCCCGGAAAGGCTGGAGATCCTGGATTCGATTCCCAGGAGCCATAGGATGTTTGGCCTCGTCAATAAAAAAAACACTCACAGTCGTGTTAAATATATCTATGACTAGTTAAGTCCGAATCGAGATATTTTGAATACTATTATCTTATTCGAATATATAGATCTAGAAAAATATTTTAACAAAATATACAAAAAAACAAGTACAGAATGCAGCAAATTTTCGGTTAGCCATCATCGGTGCCATTATTAACGATATAATTTAAATAAAAAAATACACTAGTTTTAATTTTGTCATAAAATCAAAATAATTAATCTCCTCCTAACTTTTCATGAATTTTTCTCGAAAATATAATTACATAGATTGATTTTATATTTGAAATGTACGTTATCACAGACATGGCCAATTACTTTAGAAGGTTGAAGATAGGTGGAGGGGGAATTAATTGTCCCTAAATGATCTCTGTGGCATTCATTGTCTATGACACGCAAACAAAGCCGTTTAAATGATAATTATTACCAAGGGCGCAACCCTTTCCCTTCAAACACCGACCGAAATACGAATACCTTCTAAAGCCTTTTATCTTTAGAGAGTAATTTTTAATTATTTTAATTTTTTTCAAGACTTGCTTTGAATTATTTTGCCTTTCTAAAAAAAAAAAAAAATATATAATATCAATGTGGAAAAAACATGGTGTGTAATATTATATGATTTTGAAAACATAAAAATGCTTTTTAGCTCGATGTTTATGAATTTCTATTACTAAATCAAATGGATTTAATGGTATCTTGTGGAATGGTACTTTTTTTTTTTTGAGAAATTCTTATTTGGATATTTTTTAAAAGACTTGTGCACTAAATGTAATCAAACTCAGATTGCACTCACGGCTGACGTTTCGGCTTCAGATTTAAAACATCTTCAGAAGTGTATTCATTTGCAAAAAAAAAAAAAAAAATTAAATAATGCAATATTATTAATATTTATTAATTTGTTAGTTGTTAGCTATTCGATTGGCAATTCAAAATGTGTATTTTTATCAACGATATACAGATATTCTAATAAATATAATTTTGTTGATTTCTTGAAAGTTTACTTTTATTTATTTTTCCAGATATTCGGAAATAATAAATGAATATCCCGCAATATTTAATATCGAAAATTTATTGAGATCTGGAGAGTGATATAGCAATCCTTAACAGTTTCGGTTCCTCCGTTGAACCATCATCAGGCCTAAAAATGAACAATTACAAAAATGTATATTTATTGTACTCTATTAGATTCAAGGGATCTCAAAACATGTATATCCATCAAAATGTTCACATCGAATTTTTGACATGAATCCAATACTTTCTCTCTCTATCTATTAACATATATAGAGATAAAAGAAAGTAAAAAAGATAGTGATCAATTAATTCTCTTTTAAAAATAAATTTTCATAAAAGTTTTAAAAAGTGAAAAAAACTATTTTAAATAGTACTGATTGAAACGATAAGTAAAGTTTAAAAAACTATTTGTTTTAGTATTCAGGTTAATGAATGTATTTTTCCATTTGAGATATTTTGGTTGAATGGTTGACTTGACTTGAAAAGAGGGAGATGGGGGACTTGGTCAGCATTCGAAATGAACCTCTCTCTCTCTAACCTCCCCTAAATGGGGGACATGTTTGTGTTGCAGAGCTCAGAGATTCCCACCCCGGAGCCCGGAGCTGCCCGTTTTGAGCCCCAAGTGGCTCTACTCTGCCCAACGGATGGCGGCGCTCAATACCATCCCCAATACATGGCCACCTCAGGCAGATGGGTGTCCGATATGGGCAGCAAAACAGCCTGTGTCAAGGATAAACTTGACATCTTAGAACTCTGCAAAAAGGTAAACCAACAACTACACAAATTCCCTTAATCATATCGATCTAAAAAAAAATTTCATTTCAACTTTATACATTTTAAACATATTTTCTTTTTATTCTCTGGGTAAACTATAAAAGAGAAACGAAATATTCATTTAATAGTTCTAACCAACTTTAATATTTTATAACTTTTGGTAGAGGAATTTAAATATAAATTCATGAGGCATGTGTTAAAACAAAAGAAGAAAGAGAATTTCAACCGCTTACTCTTTAGTTAACACTAACATTTATGTTGATCATTCAAAATACATGTGTTTTAACTTAATGTCATAAAATAAAGGGTCGATATGTCATTTGAATAAAGACAATACGTACTGGTTTAGGAATATTGTTCAAATATATTTTTTTGAATGAAATTTTATTTGCTTGTAGAAATATTTAATAAGAGAAAAAATTATTTAATAGAAGCTTATGATTAAAATCTCCAATTGTATTAGCTGAATCAATACTTTGAAAGATATTTTTTCCATTATCTACCCTAAGTGAGATAATAACGATCAATTTTTTTTATCTATTTTTAATTACAGTAGATTTTTTCGGCCATTTAGACGCCCTTTAGTCAAAGACGTCATTTCAGGTTTTGCTTGGGTGGGGAGATGTTTATTTCATTACACTGGACAACAAAATTGACATATTTTCTTCACTTCATGAGTCAATTTGTATTAGTTTTGGGTTGAGAAAAAAAGAATATGAAAAAGAAAAAGCTAATATTTGAGATGTAGAGAGAATAAAATTTTCATAGAAAAACGGCTCTTATGAATTTTCAAGATTTTTTTAAAGCTTCATCCCTTTAAAATATGCAGATAGTTAAAATACATAGAAATATTCAAGTTTCAGCCCAATCGGAGTTCATTTAGAGGTGCCTCAAACGACTTAAAGATTAGAAAAATCGAATTTATTTTTAACTTTGAAGAGCACCTAATACAATTTTTCCATCCCTGAATGCAAAAACATATATTTACGATCTGCTAGAGTTCTTTAGCTTTCCAGAAATTATTCATTCGAGAAAATCTGTTAATAATTAACGAAATTACAAACAAAACAGTTATCAAAGTCTGGTAAAAAAAAACAACACTTTGGCTGCCTACCTTTTAGGCGCTTTTCTCTCCGACAGTAGAGATCATAGGAATAAACATAACTATTTAACTATTTTGTTCATAATTTCATTAATACTTAATAGATTTTCAAGAGTGAATGATTTTTGGAAAGCTAAAGAACTATAGAATATCGTAAATATATATTTTGCATATAGGGAGGGTGACAATTGCATTAGGGGTGTCCAAATTAAAAAAAAAAAAAAAACTGAAAAAATTCGATTTTTCTGAACTTTTTGACGTCTAAATGACCTCCAATTGGGCTGAAACTTGAATATTTCTATTTTTTTTAACTACTTGCTTTTTAAGGAGTGACGCCTTAATAAAATCTGCTCTCGGGCTTGACGTAGTTGGTAGCGCGCCTGCCTTGTATACCAAGGGTCGGGGGTTCGGATCCCAGGTAGTCCGATGGTTTTATTTAAGCCATTTGGAAACCAAATGGCTTAAATAAGAATGCCTGGACCCAAATATATATATTTTCATAATACCGGTTATCGTATAAAGTCTTATATGGCCTAAGTTGCCGAATGGACTACATTTGTTTTCATGTTTGATTTTGTTTACAAATATCATCATACATAATACCTAATTTAAAAAAAAAATCCCCGAGTAATAATAATTTCCCGAGGATTTTAGAATAATTATAAACAAACAAAATTCCGCATAATTTATTTTTTGACATTTGCATAAAATTACATAAACAATTTTCAAGTAAAGAGGATTTCCGTGTTTGACCCATCCAACTGTCCAACTTAACTCCTAGAGGGTTAGATTAAAAAAAAAAAAAAAAAGTAAACTCAATTTCGCTCTATCAGATAAAATTAGAAACAATTATTGAGCTGTTTGTTGTTTCACGCCTAATTCTCCTCCTGACTAAATTAATTTGTTAATTTCATTTATTACTTTAACCTTTCTCTTAACAAAACAAGAAATTTCTTTTATCTTTGATAACAAAGAAAATAGAAGGTAAAAAATCGATGAAACATTTCATTTCTATAAAAAAAATTTTACATCCATATAAATATTTTTTTATAGCTACAATTGATAAGCGCCACACGCATAAAGTTTTTTTGTATTTGTACCTTATACTCTTTTCTCTCCCTCTCTCCGTATACACTATAAAATATTTTTTTTTTTTTTTTCATTTTCATCTAGGATAGGATATGATTATATTAACACAAGGGCAAAAGACCATAAACTTGTTCCTTTATAGTTCTAATTTTACCTTTTATGGAAATGAATGTGAAATATTTTAAATAATATACGAATAGAAATGGAATAATTAGATGTCCTTTACAAATTAAATTCTTAAATATCCAGTAAACAATAAATTAATTTATATTTGTTCTCATACAAATCAGTGGCGATTCTAGAAATTTATTAAAGACTGTAGGCGAAACTTGTTGTAAAGAAGGGGGAGAGGCTCATTCAACAAGATGAAAGTAATAATCATTTAGTCCTTGTTTCAAATTAATATTCATAGAAATATTGTATTTTATTTATTTTCACTGTACAATATTCATCTGTATAATGCACCTGGTCATGGGGCAGGCTTTTGACATTTAAATTTTACTTTACAATTAGTGATTATAAAAGAAATTATTATTATTTTTTTTTTTTTTTAATTTTTGTACTGGCTGTGAGTGTTAGCTTTTAATATTGGAGTGAAGTCAGCCATTGTATATACATTGTAGACATTGTACAAGTAACCTTGCATTCACACACATGCCTGTTTTAATATTGAAATCATTGGTTAAATCCAAAAATGAACAAATCTTGCATTGTTAATATTAATTCAAGTTCAGTTTATTATTGTCAATAAATACGGTTTTTACTACTATCCGTAAAAATTGACATTAGACTGTCCCGAGGAAGAGCGTGATTGGCGCTCGAAACGTCGACAGAAAAATTCTTTCCTTGGCTAACTCCACTCCGAATTTTTTTTTTTTTTTTTTTTTTTTTTCGAATTTCTGAGGTTGAGTGTTACCCCCATCTTGTGTAGCCATTTGTTAATTCGACCCTGTTGGTTTCTCCCCGCGGTTTAGGCCACTAATTATCCATTATCCCTCATGATGAATTTGCAAAATTCTTATTTAAAAAAAAAAAAAAAATTAGGTGTTGGCTGTGTCTTCTACACAGCCGGTGGCTTTTAACGTGACAACGTCTTTTGCTTGACTTCAAAAAATTTTTTTTCTCTTACCTATATTGAAATATAAAGAGAGAAAGTATTGTTTTTTTTTACTAGTAATTTGTTTTCATAAATAAACCTGTTCAAACATTTTCATTGAAACAATATATGACAGGTGTGGCTTTTTTATCCATTAAGGGCGACTTATGCTTAAAAAGTGAGGTTTTCGAGAAAAAAACTAATTTTGGAGTTAATTACTCGGGATTTTTTTATTTATTCTATTAGAGGATTTTTTCTGCACCAAATGACATCTCATTTAATCAGATCTGATTAGCCATTCGGAATCTACAGGGGTTTAAATTTTTCGAAAAACCAAATCCCGCCGAGTGCTCTCATGCGGTAAAATGACCTCATATCAAAAAAAAAAAAAACACCCCGGGGTATTGAACCACTCTTTCTAAAACTATATTTAGATTTAACATAGCTTTTATGGTCAAGTCGCTATGCGTTGCACAAGTAGGGCTATTTTTCGATATTTTTTTGCCTAAAAAATGAGGTTTTCGAGAAAAAAACCAATTTTGGAGTTAATTACTCGGGATTTTTTTATTTATTCTATTAGAGGTTATCTTTCTGCACCAAATGACATCTCATTTAATCAGATCTGATTAGCCGTTCGGAATCTACAGGGGTTTAAAATTTCAAATTATAATTTACCGCAGCGCGGTAAAATAAAATGATAGAAAAAAAATAAATGGTGAAATCTTTAGCTGAAAACTCATTCTTTCTAACCGTATATTCCCCATAATTATACCTCTTAAGACAGAGGAGTTATTCAAGCTGATAAACTTTTTCGTGCATGCCCCTCTAACATGATTTGTAAGACGTTGTCACGTCAAAAAAAATGGATAATTTTGCTAATTAGATTGGTTCTTTAATACAAATATTATTTTTATAGGAAGTATTGTTAAAGATGTTTAAAAAAAAAAAGTTGTATTTAAATAATGATTGCAAGAAAAAAGAAAAAAAATCTGGTGTGATGGCGCACAGCACACAACTTTCTCTTACCTTCGGTAATCGAAAGTTGTGTTCTGTGCTTGCCACACCAGATTTTTTGTGTCGACATATATTTAGTTCCCAACAGTACGGAACATTCGATTTTCAAGATGTAAAATTTATAAATATGGCAAAATATTTATATTTTGTTACCCTGGCAACCATTTCTCCTATCTTTTCTATAGAGTACAAGAGTAAAGTGGTCTTCAGAAGATTTCAATGACAAAATGAGAATATACATTTTATTGAGAATCTAAAAAATAATTGATTTTTGAATTTAAAAAAAAATCGTTGGAACAAATTTAGAGAAAATCGAAAAAATCTGAAAAAGTGCATCAGTAAAGTACTAGTACTCTTTGGTCGATTTTGTTCAAAAGCTTCGTGTCACGTCCCATGGGGGTGCCTAACTTAAAATAAAAACCCCAATTGCTTTTATTTTTTTAAATATAAAATTTCAACCTCCTAGCTCGTTTCGTTCTTGAGATATTTTGTTCACAGACAGACACACAGACGGACACACAGACAGACAGACCATGTCGCGAAAACCACTTTTTTGGATTCAGGGGACCTCAAAACGTGTATATCCATCAAAATCTCGACATCGAATTTTTGACATGAATCCAATACTTTCTCTCTCTATATATATTAACATATATATAGAGGTAAGAGAAAGTAAAAATGTAATTGTACAATTATGCTGTGAAGGTGAAATGACCCTTGTAGTCTAAAGCCTAATAAATTTAATAAAAAAAAAAAAAAAATATTGTTAAAGTTAACAGATATATATATTTTTTTTTTTAACACTCACACTTTTTCCCCATTCACACACACATATACACAGTCTTTTTGGCATCTTAGGCCATATAAGACTTTATACGATAACCGGTATTATGAAAATATATATATTGGGGTCCAGGCATTCTTATTTAAGCCATTTGGTATCCAAATGGCTTAAATAAAATCATCGGACTACCTGGGATCCGAACCCTCGACCCTTGGTAAACAAGGCAGGCGCGATGCCAACTACGCCAAGCCCGAGAGCAAAGAGATATTTTGGTTTTTCAAATTAAGAGTTCCCATTATTGTTGCCAAAAGTTTCAGTTTAGGACAGCCCCGTTTCATTTTGGATATTTTTTATTTCTCCGAGCACTCATGGCAATAACAATTAATTTTCAATAATTACCGAGAGAAAAAAAATGGCACATCATGATGTTCGTTCCATAAAATTCTTCTTTCGGGGATAATTTAATTAATGATTCATTGATCCACCCAACTGTATTAAATAAATGAAATCATATATCGACTAGATATGAGGCAGGCAATCAATTCAGATTTGAGAGGAAAAAAAAATTAAAAAATAAAATAAATTGAATGTTGATCCTTCATTCGACATTTTTTTTTTTTTTTTTGAATAATTAATACTTTGTTAATTAATTTTTTTGGCTTCCTTTTAAATCTTACTACTAATAATAAAAACCACCCATCATATTACTACTGAAAAATATTTCATAATAATAAATGATTGAGCCAGGAAATAAAATCTCTGAAATAGTGGAGACAGTTCGGCTTTAATTAATTAACGCCATTCCATTACTATTTGTTAAAATTCAGTTAAAACAGCCACTTCACAAATTGTTAAAATTTCAAATAAATAATCATGGTGCCTTAAAGAAAATTTTCGAAAACGTTACTCTAGGACTCTTTTTACTTTCTTTCATCTATATATATTTTAAAATATATAAAGAAAGTATTGGAACAAAAATTCGATGTCGATATTTTGACGGAAATACACGTTTTGAGGTCCACTGAAAAAAGTGGGTCCCGCAAAATAGTCTGGCTATGTCTGTTTTCAATTTAATGCACGAAGGAATTGAGCTACAAGGTTGAAATTTTATATTTAAGTTAGACACTCCACTGAGGCGTGAAAATATGTTTTTAAACAAAATCCGCCAAAAAGTACTAGTACTTTATTACTATTGTACTTTTTCATGTTTTTTTTTTTCGATTTTCTCAAAATTTGAAAATATCTGATCCGAACCCGCGACGTTCGGTATAAAAGGTAGGCACGCTACCAACCACACCAAGCCCGAGGGCAAATTTTGAATTCTATCTAATGTAGGACCCACGGTCGAAAACTAAATAATATGGTGGTTTCAATTACCTAATGTAAGAGAAAGTGGTGCGACCATCACACCAAATTTTTTTTGGATCTTATTTATTCATTACTTTAAGATCTTTAACTTTAGTAGTTAAAGTTTAAAGGAATCTTTAGAAAAAGTAATAATTACAAAAAACTTACAACACCTCCCCCTCCCTTTCCAGTTAATATATTTACAAACTCAGACGATCTGTCAAAAAGTTTTCCCAAAGAACAATTAATTGTTAAAATGTTAACGAAAAATGTCAACATGAAGTAATAATTTATAAAATGACATCTTGAACTTAAATTCGATATTAAATCGGACTGCCAACTAACTTTATGGGGTGTGAATGTCTAGGATGAAGAGCGGGGCGGAGGATGGGATGGGTGCATGCTGATTTAACTTTCTCTCAAGGGGGAAACGAAAGACGTACAAGTCTTGGGAAAAGGGATGAGAGGATTTTCTTTTGAGGGTGGATTCTTCTTAGTCGTCGTCGTCGTCGTTGGTAGAGGCGTCCAGGCGAAGGCGTTGCTCTCTCTAATGGGCCAACTTCCTTCTCCAAGTTCCTCTCCCAGCTGCTCCTCGACACCTTCCACGATTACCTCTTGCTTGCATGCACCCTTATTTAAAACGGAGCAGGATAGTTATTAGCTAACGAACATTTATTTCATGCTCCAACATTTCTATTCTCTATAGATAATGCTCTTTCTGTATTCTCCCGATTCAAACAATTTATCTTCTCTCAACAATGTCACATAGTTCTAATCCTTTGTTTCATTTCATTCTTGGGGTTTGGATTCAGAATTATTATTGAATTAAACTGATGGTATCTTTAAATGACATTTTGTTAATAAATTTCATTACCCTTACACCCTTAACAGGAAGGGGACTGTTATTAGCGGTGTCTAACTTTAAAGTTGGTGGTTAAGAACCCCTCTTCTTAGGGGTTTACTTAATTTACACAACTTAAATTTTATACAAAATAAACAACAAAATTATTAGGCTACTTTAAATTATTTTTTGGTGAAAAATAATTATCTAAAAGCATACATACTATTTGCTATTACTCAATACTTCACAAAGACAAAACCGAAAATCATTTATCTAATGTTGATATCTATATGTAATTAGCAAACCCACCATGCAAAGGCCCTCAGGGTGAATATAGGGCTGCATAACTTCTAGGCGTTCCTCCCCTCACTCTCTGAGCAGAATACACAATTCAATTCAGCATTACTAATAAATTA
The DNA here is from genome assembly GCA_023213315.1 of Euborellia annulipes. Lineage (NCBI taxonomy): Eukaryota > Metazoa > Arthropoda > Insecta > Dermaptera > Anisolabididae > Euborellia > Euborellia annulipes. Next base: position 70,147 of record JAKCPI010000573.1, read on the forward strand.
AGTTTTAGATTTGAATAACGTTATATATTATTAATAACCCAATTAGATCAACTAATAGAGGCATTGTTTATAGATTAAAAAACTGGTGTGACTGGTCGCACAGCACACAACTTTCTCTTACGTCCGGTAATTGAGTTTTATTCTGTGCTTGTCACACCAGATTTTTGGAGTTAATTTCCGACAGTATGTCCTATATTAGATGTAAAATTTATAAACTTGGGAAAATATTTAAATTTTATTACTTTGGCAACCATTTCTCCTATCTTTCCTATGATTGTGCTTCAAACAATTTTGAGAACAAAACGATAATATACTTTTTAAAGAGAAACTAATAATTTATTTATGATCCTCTCCCAGCTGCTGTAAAAATTTATAAATGTATATTTAATCAAAATTGTTAGAGCGAATTTTGAAAAAATGAAAAAAAAAAAAAATAAATAAAATAAAAAACTAAAAAAGTACACCAGTCAAGTCTCTCTCAGTCATTACTGTCAACCCTGACACGTTGTGGTTACTCGGAAAAGTAACTTTCATGGGAATGATACTGAGGTGGGTTCCCGTTCCCTTCCTCAGGAGGAGGCATCTCAAATAGAGTTGGATAATTTATTGCCATGAGGTGGATTTGAACTCGAGTTGTCTTCAACTCAGAATTATAAGCTTAACTGCTTTATCCCCTCGGCTAATCGCCTCTTCACATCAGTGAAGTACTAGTTTTCTTTGGGGGATTTTATTTAAAAGTTTATTTTCGCGCCTATGAGAGTAGCTTACTTAAATACAAAATTTCAATCTTCTGGCTCAGTGATGGCGAACCTATGACCCACGAGCAAGTACTGAAGAAAATATGAACAAAATGTCACCCAAGTCTTAAAAATGTTCGCCATCCTTGTGCTGGCTCATTCCCTTCTTTATTTAAATTGAACAGGAACACATCCACACACACACACACACACACACACACACACACACACACACACACACACACACGCACACAGAAAAAGAAACATTTTGAGGGACCCACTTTTTTGGCCAAAACGAGTATTTCTGTCAAACTCTCGACATATAATTTTTGACATGACATAGGTATATAGGCCTACAGATAAGAGAATATAAAAATTCATAAATTTATATTAAATAAATATTTTGAGCATTGACGTCATCTAACTTTCTCTTTCAATCTATGAGGTGCATCTTTTTTCCTTACTAGAACCCAATATTAAATTTTTTTAACATAAAGCAACTTATTTTTCTTATTATATATATAGAGAGAGAGGGTTTGTTTAAAATTGGGGTTGGAGTTTTGTGGTTTTGGTTTGGGCCAAAAAAAGGGGGTGGGGGGGGGGGGGGGGGGGGGGGGGGGGGGGGGGGGGGGGGGGGGGGGGGGGTGGGTGTTTTTGGGGGGGGGGAAAAAAAAAGGGGTTGTGGAACAAATAATTTCATATTAATTAGAATAAATGTGTATGTCGGGAATAGGAAAATGGGGGAAGATGGAAGGGAGAGTGGGGACGATTTTTCTAAAGCTGATTGCTTGAGTCGCTTTGTTCGACCATCTCACTTTCTCCAATCCTAACAATGAATGCAATTTAACGCCCTTTTCTATAAACTCCTCTCCCTGCTTCTTAGCTCCTTTTCTTCTTTACCAGATCAACATAGCGGGTGTTCCAAAAATGACTGACACATTCGAAAAATGAATAAAACAAAAACGGAAAGCGCTAGAAATGCATTGTTTACTCGTCAGGAGATTTTATCCTAACAGCAATTTGAAATGTTTGGAGAATTCACGATAGCAGAATAGATTTTAAAAATCAGTTTGTAAATTACCTCGTTGCAACAAGCGATGCTTGCGTTTATTTTTAATCATTTTTCAAATATATAAGTCATTTTTGTGACATCCTCTATATTCGAAATGAAACCCCCTGCTTACTAGTCTTTCCATAATACCTCTAACACCCGTTTGATTATCTTTACAAAAATATTTCAAGCTTTTCGTATTTATGATTTATGATGATTAAACGCATCATAACACCGTGTGTATCCTATAAATAATAATTAAAAATGCTTATTTCACTGATTATAAGAACAAAAGGAAAGATCCACTTAATTTATCATCAAATTCAAATGGATATTAATTACCGCTTTACATTTTTGTTTTAAATAATAATTAATCTAAACCAATTTGTATTAATATTAAAATTATTTTTATCTCTCACCCGGGCTCAAAATGGCGCCGCCTGCTAAACAATCGATTCACGTGATATCAGAGCTGTAATCCTATTAGTTCTAATATTTTTAAACAACTCGTAATAAATTCATTATTTATTTCCAAAGACATATTTTCTTTTACAATCTTCAAGAGTTTTATTTTAAATTTATTTATGATTTAAGATAGTTTGTTTGCTCGCTTATTGGGTTAGGAAGTAAAGTTGGCAATCTCGTTAGGCTTACAAACGCAAAATCCTCCTTCTTCTCCTTCTCTAAGGACCAATTACGTAGCAACTTGCAACTCACGAGTTACTTATTTGGAAAACATTTCATTGGTTAGAGAGTAGGGGAAAATTTTAATTATATATTTAGATTTAAATTGCGAATATTTCTTTAAATCGTCTCCGCGAGTTTAAAAGCATTTTATTTTATTTTAAGGGAAATTATTGCCAAGAGAGAGATAGAGCATTTCAATAAATTTTAAAAGGTTTTTGAATAGCTTTGAGAACTATAGAGAAAATGGATATTTTTTACTTATTAATTAAAATATCTTTTCAGAAAAACAATAAGGGAAAGTTTAAATAATTCAATTTATTTTATTCTTATCATTTTGATGGATATACATGTTTTGAGGTCCCCTGAGTCCAAAAAAGTGGGTCCCGCAAATTGGTCTCTCTGTGTATGTGTAGGCAATTTTGACCATGGAGGAAATGAGCTAGGAGGTTGAAATTTTATATTTAAGTTAGGCACCTTCCGAACTCGTGTAAATAAGCTTTTAAACAAAATCGGCCAAAAAGTACTAGTACTTTACAGATGTACTTTTTCAGTTTTTTTCGATTTTCTCAAAATTCGCTCTAAGGTTTTTTTTTTTTTTTTTTAAATTCATAAATCAACTATTTTTTAGATGCTCTTTAAAAAGTATATCAGTGAAATATTTCGTTAAAATCGTTTGAGGTACACTTTACTGATGTACTTTTTCAGTTTTTTGCGATTTTCTCAAAATTCGCTGCCACGATTTTGTTTAAATTTCATAAATGAACTATTTTTTAGATGCTCTTTAAAAAGTATATCAATGAAATTTTTCGTGGAAATCGTTTGAAGTACACTTTACTGATGTGGAAGCATTCGTAGCTCAGCGCCATCTATGAATCATCGCGTGGTCAAGTTTGGAACTAAAGTGTTAAGAGCAACTAAATATATCTCGACACAAAAAATCCTGATGTGACCAGCACGGTGCACAACTTTCTCTTACCAAAGGGTAAGAGAAAGTTGTGTGTTGTGCGCCAGTCACACCAGATTTTTTCTCTTGTTATAAGGGCCGGTTGGCTCACATTTAAGGCCGGTAGTTTTATCTATGGGTATAAATCCCAGCCACTAATAGCTGATATAATAAAGGTGTTGTTTAATTTTTATCTCACATTGTCACTAGCTCGCTTTAAATCCAGAGCAATAATTCGATTAGGTATAGACGGAAATAAGATTTCAAAAGAATTAGATAAATCCGTTTGTGCTGAAATGTCCATCATACAAATGTATTTTTCGATTTATTGCTCCAGAGTTCCAGCAGTACAGAACATTTCAATTGCTAGCTTAAAATCCATTTACAAGAGGCCACTTGAGTCTACATTTAAACAATCGAAATCCAACGAATTCATGGAATTAATAATCCTAGTCCTAGCTTCATATTCGCTTTTTTGGAACACCTTATTCAACTCTATTATTTATTTTTTTTTATCAAAAATGTCATTGCTTGCAACAACAATTCGCCAGTTTCGTTCAAAAGTAGGCCACAATAAAATTTTGCTACCTTATTATATCTTCATAATATAACAAAACATTGGATATTTGGAAAATGTCTGTATTGTTTTTGTATACAATACAATTTTGAGTTATTTAGTATTGAGCGAGCCTGTTTATTGTCTTTCTGTTTTCAGTAGCATGGCTCATTAGTAGAATGCCTATCTAATAAATAAACCCTTCAAGTTGGATTCAATTGCTTTTAATGGAGCATCCAACGAATTTATCTCTCTTATCTTTTTCATTTCCTCCTCCACTATTTATAGTATATATAATTGGTTTTTGATTTAACAAATTATCTCTCTATTGTTTTAATTGTGAATTTATTTTAAATTTATTCTTATTTAATGAGATGTCGATTTATTGTCCATTTTGGATTTAGTTAAAATTACGTACGTTTTATTAAAACAAATCGTTTATTTAATAAATAAACAGGAATAAAGCAAAACTGTTGCCTGATGTTTCTGTCCAAATTTACATTTTTTAACGATTAAAAAAAATTCAAAAATTATTAAATTATTTTCAATATAAGGAAGGAGTCAGCCAGGGGGAAATAAAAAACAGAATTAATATTTTAAAAAGTATTTTGTATTTTCATGTATTTTCAAAATACTTGTTGAGGAAATGTATTTTCTATATTAGTTAGGCTGAACGCACACCAATTGAGCAAAAACGTTTTCGGACAAAATGTCCAAGAGCAAAACGTTCAATGACAAAACATTTTGCTCAATGCCAACGCACACCGATTGAGCAAAATACTCAATGGCATCAGGTTTGTTCAATGATGTCGAATCATGCCCAATTGTGTTTTGCCTCCTCGGTGTGCGTTGACCCAAAGAAAAGCATTGAAAAAACAGTTGTAGGCACGATTAGTCAAGAACGTTTTGTCTGAAAACGTTTTTGCTCAATTGGTGTGCGTTCAGCCTTACAAGATACTTTGGGAAAATGTATCTTGGTACAGAATACAAAATATAGAATGTAACGAGAATACGTATTTCACATACATGTTACTGCCCATCCATCTCTGGATTAACTTCTATTTCCATAAAATTATCAAATCATTTGAAACATTGGATTGGCAGATTTCAATAATAATTTTTTATTCTGTTCCTTCTTTTCAATTGACGTTTCGGTCCGGACAAGACCATTACTTAATTTGTCAGTCATTACAACCCAGATAGCACAAAATATTTCAGCAATGTTGCAAAAATATTGCGAATCTTGCATAAATTGCCAATTTTTTTTTTTTTTTTTTTTTTTTGAATGGGTGCATAAGGTCCGAAGACCTATTATGACCAATAGTCACATGCAGCCAGGAAGAAAATAAAAACAAAAGGAGAAGCATAAAGGGGAAACTCAACTGCGGGAACTGAGAAGATGCCTGTTGAGGTTAGACTTGAAAGTCTGAAGATTGTAGGTTTTGGGGAAGATAGACGCAGGGAGCTTGTTCCAATCACGGGAGGTCATGGGGACAAAGGAAGAATGAAATTGATTTGTTCTGTTAGTCGTGATCTGAACAGCATAGGGATGCTGGGAAGATGCCTCTCTTGTGTTCCGTGAATATGTTGCATTGGGTGGGATAATTGATTTTAATTCGGCAGAGCATTGATCATGGTAATACCTTAATTAATATTGCAGGAATATTGCATCAATATTTCAAATCTTGCAAAATATTGGCAACATTGCTGCAAATTGCAGCGGCAATATTCCAAGCTAGGAATATTGCATCAATGTTGCTGCAATATTGTCAATATTGAGCAAGATTGGCAATATTGCTGCAACATTCCAGCAATATTTTGTGCTGTGTGGGAAGTAGCCTCTTGGTGATTTTTTTTTTCTTTTAATTAAGGTCTTTTTCGGCATGAAAGGCCATTTAGACCATTTAGACCCCGAACTTCGATTGATAGCCAATCCGATTGAAATAAATTGTCGCATGAGATTAGCCTCTTGGTGTTGAAATTTTTGTTTTTGTGATTTTTCCTCTCAACTAATTTATTAGTTTTATTTATTATTCTTTTTCTTATTTTGTGTTAGAATTATTTACCTTACGAAATAAAAAGCATTTGAAATTTTCATTCATCTATCAAAGAAAAAAAAAATATTCTCTATGTTTTGACTTTTTAAATCCTTTCTTCCAACTCTTACTTTTATTTCTTTCTCCCTTCTTGTGACTTTTTTATCTTATCAACTGTTTGACCAGCTAACTCACCTGCAACTTTTTCATATATTTAAAATGAGGTGATTTATTCTTAGAGATGAATGTTTGACTTGCAAGAAGCCATAGATAGAGTCATAAACCATGAAGGAGGGCTTATCATACAAACATCATTCATCCTTTCCTCCTATAAAAAGTGGAGGGAAACCCGAGAAGAGGGAAGAAATATATTATTTATATCTTTTCTTATTTATAAATAATCACCTGTCATATTCAAAATGATATTTTATGTATTATGGCAATTTTTCCAAATTTTTTTTTTAAATATATTTGTTACTAATAATATTTCGAGGATATTAATCGAATGATGTGTTGCTACAAACTTTTATAAAATACTACTTAAAAAAAGAGTGGATATTTATATATTTTAACAATGTATTCCAGGTATACATATTATAATATAAACCCTTACATCATCTTCAATTAACTCAATTCAAATTAATTAGGTAATTAGATATTTTTGCTCAATTAATATATACTTGGAATTTCATCCACTTCAAAGTCATAAATGTTGATATTGTAACTAAATTTAATCACTAATTCAGTTGATTCTCCAACTCAATTGTATAAATTAATATCTCTACACATTGCTATTTTACAGTTTCTTCTTGTATTTATATAAACAACTTTTCAATTCATTTGTTTATACTTATTTATATAAATCAAGAGTCTTCTAAATAAATAAGTAGTTAGGATTGTTTTATTGAAAATACAAAATCTATATAAAAAATGTGGTGTAATGGTCCCACCAAATTTATTGTATCGACATATGGTCTGGTGTGCTGTGTGACCAGTCACACCAGATTTTTTTTAAATAATGGTTTAAAATCACTACTAATGCCTACTTGAACATCATTATTTTAAATTTTGTTGTTCTTTTGCTCCATTCCGATAAGATAAATTTGAAAGATTTTCTCCAAGCAAACATTTTGTTCCCGCCCATATTTTGGTTCTCACATACACACTCCCCCACTCCTTCCCTCAACCACGTATTTGTTTGTACTTTCAATATATTGTGCTCTTAACAATAAATTGGACACTATATTTTGTTCGTTTAAAGGGTTTATTTTAGACATTCAGCCACCAAAGTTAAATAGAAATTTAATGTTTTATGGCTATGAAGATTTAATCAGGATCAGAAGGAACTTTGCAGCCAGGAGATTAAATTAAAAAAAAATTATTTAATTTTTATTCGCCAACGTTTCGGATGCCACGACCTTCAGCAAAGCAAATATTGTTAATTATACACGATCTTAGGCATTTTAATGTGTATTGAATGCATATACAATTTCTTTTTAATTTGGTATGTACAAGGATTATCATTTACTTGCTAATCGAGGTCACTGATTCAATGAGATGAGATTTATCATTGTATCAGAGACCCCGAGTAGCAAGTAAATGATAATTTTTGTATATATCAAATTAATAAGAAATTGTATATGCATTCAATAGACATTAAAATACCTAAGATCGTGTATAATTAACAATATTCCCCTGATGAAAGTCGTGATTGGCAACCGAAACGTCTGCGTATACAAAATTAATTATAATAATTTTTTTATTTAACCTCCTGGCTGCAAAGTTCCTTCCTGATTAAATAAAATTTCTTAATTTCGGGTAAATTATACTATATTTGTATTAGGGTCCGACCGAAACAAGATTTTCAGCCGAAACCGAATATTCGGCCTCAACCTTAGTTTCGGCCGAAACCGTAACCGAAACCGAAACTTGGATTTCCTATAAAAAAATTTATATTTTTTTTTTGAAATTTTTTTCCCTCGGTGAAAATAATTTTACCTTTTTTTAGGGAGACAAAAATTTTTTTCTCCTTCAAGCGCAAATCATTTGACCTTTTTTTTTAAGACTCAAGTTTCGGCCGGCCGAAACCGAATATTCGGTCGGTTCCTAATTTGTATATATCACAATGTTTCTGTTGCCTTCTTCAGATTTAATCACAAAGCCTTTTACATCTACATTCTGAACTGAATTCAGTACAAGTTCAGCTAGATGTAAGATCGTTTGTGATTGTATCTGAATTTATATCTGAAGGTGACAGAATGAGTGGCCGAAACGTTGTATCTTTTGAAAATAAACAAAACTACGCGAAATCAAATATAAAAAGAGAACAATTGAGAGATAAATATTATACTAGCTAGCTCAAATGTTATCAATTTTTGTCGACATTGATTTAATCGGAGATCCACTTCTCACATCAAATTCGCTACTTTAAAAATCATTGATAAAAATAAGTTTTTAATAGGTCCCTTGTTATCGTACTATCAACCAAGTTATCTCCAGAAATCATTATTAAATTTGTCCAAATTTATGCACTTCGTAGAGAATTTAGTCTTATTCACTTAGAAATGAGTGAAATTCCTTGTACTCTAAGATGGAGGCCAACCAGCAAACCAACCCTGGGGGACTTAAGTTTCCTATTTGCTGTTTGATCTGAATCATCATCATTAACTTCAAAAGATGATCATGAATATCAATAGTACCGGATTTCGACTAGGATTTAATTATTTATTCTTTGAAAGTTTCAGTTATCTATAAATGCGGTTTCCGAACTTGAACTATAGTCTCTCTCTTTCTCTCTTGTTACTAATTAGGTCGCTGGCAAACTCGGAACCCTGAATGTACCCTTTCCTCGCCCTAGTGGGTGCTAACAAGCGAACTTCGCCCTTAAACCCATCTTCAATTAAGACCTCGCCTTTCTGCTCGCTTCTCGTTTGCGAAAAATGGTCCAAATCTCTGCTGACAAGCAGAACATAACCAATTTGACGGAAAACATTTTATCGTCTCTTTCATTCATTCTCCTTCATCCATATATCATTAATAATAAGTGAAAAAAAAATATTTTTCGCTATGATTTCTTAAACAAAATTTTTTACTTTTTTCTCTTTTTTTATCCGTTTATATGAGAAACGCGATTGAATTTTACTTTCTCTTACCTATATATAGGATTATAGAGTAGGCATTCATAGCATTTTTGTGAAAATCTGGGTGGTTTGAGCAATTATTTTCTTAAATACTCTACTATTAGATTCTAGTAGTATTTTGATACTCTAATCAAAATTGAAATTGATATGTGACTATTTAAATCCATTCATTAATATTCTGGAAACGCCTCTGGCAGGCGATTCGCCTAGTAAATGCAATTTATAATCAATCAATTCACACCATAAATTAAAATAACCATGATTATTAATTAATCATTTAAAAATTGAAATTATTAACTGTTCGTAAAGATAGAAAAGTTTTCATCGCTTTGTCTTGATATAAAAATGTCCCAAGATGTTTGTTTTCATAAACGCGTACAAAACAACAATAAAAATGAGATTAAAAACAAATATTTGTTGAGTTTTTAAAAAATTTGAAAAAATAATTTTATTATTTATTTAATAAATTATTTCACTTGTGTTGATGTATTATTTCATTTGTTTTGTATATTTTAGGGATAGTCAAAACAAGTCAAAATAAATTGAAAACAATAAATTGTGTTCAGATAGTATTAATAATAATATTGTCTCTATTATATTGCTTTTTTTCTAAATCTCTATTTCGTTTATTGGACAGGAGCAGCAATCATATGATTAGGTTTTTTGATATACCTCGAAAATATTTTATTTTGTTGTTTAAAAAAATTCTTCAGAGTGCCAAATTCTGGCTACATGCTCGATCTTTGTGATAGATATATATTTGGGTGGATTTTTGTTGAAAAGTACCTCTTCATCTTTTTGGCATCTTACTAATACTTTAATTAAATAAAATATATATATTGTGGTTCTAGCTTATTTATAATAATTTTGCCCATTCGGTTTCAGAGGGCATTTGAATTTTAGTTATTTTTTTTTTTAATACAAACTACCGGGGGACGTTCCACACGTTGATTGCTTGGGGTCACCAATCCGAGCTTTTGCCGCTATAGTGCTTTCTGTTGCACTTCCCCATTGCGAGGTTGCCGGCAATTTTACAACTTGAATTCGAATGTACTGTCGACCCTCCCCCTCCCACAAATTATTTGGATATTAAATGGTATAAATAAATATGCCTTGACCTCCCAATATATTAATTTAAATATCATTCAGTCTATTTGGGCTAACTTGTAAGATGCCGAAAAGAAAAAAAACGTACTGCCTAAAATTAAATAATGTCGACCCAAAAAAATCTGGTGAGAATAGGGATGTGATATCGAAAGAAAAATTTAGATACTAGTACTTGGTATCACACCTTGTGATTTAGCACAGAACTTTTATGTATTAAGTGATCAGTCACACCAGTTTTTTATGAATCTGAATTATTTATCTTAAATTACTATAAAAAAAGGTTGGTAAAGTCTGATGTATATAGTTGAACGATAAATAATAACGCTTTATTGGAGGTATTTTCAGGCCAAGTTTATTCCACTATGTAGTTGACGTTTCGGGAGTCTAAACGCCTCAGAATTAATGTGATAATTAATAAATTAACTCTCTCTGGTTTCGTCATACGAGATTGAAATTGAGTCCAAATTCGTCTGCTGGTTGGTAGAAAGGCATTTACAAAGCGAGTTCTCATTATAATCATTGTAGAATGACGAAACCAATTAATAACCACATTATTCCTGATGAAGGGAGGCGCTTAGACTCCCGAAACGTCGACTACATAGTGGAATAAATTTGGTTTGAAAATGCCTCCAAGTTATCATTTATCGTTCAACTAAACTGCTATATTTAAAACATGACAATTCTGATGCTCCATTTAACGCCCACTGCTGATTTAGCATCTGTTTATCATAAAATTATAATAGGAAAATTTAAATAAATTCTAAATTTAATCAGACCTCGACAAAATATATTTTTTAAATATTTAAACAAAACTCTCCATTTTTAATATTTTTGATAATAAATCTCCTTCCACCCAACAGTTTGTTATGAAATTTGTACCAACGTCTTATTACCGCTGACTTTCAAAAGATTTGGTCCAGAGGAAGCTGATAAAATCGCTATAAATTCACTGCGGACTGACTCCCTTTATATTAAAAAAAAAAAAAAAAGTAAAAATTGGCGAGTTAAATTCTTCTTATACTTCCCTTTACCATTAAAAATATTAATTACTCCTTAAAAAAAAACTTAAGTTTTTTATTTAATAGCAAATAAATTTAATTAAAAGAAAATATTTCATTAAATTTAGTATATGTTTACTTAAAAAAAATATATATAATATTATATACTGGTATAAGTTAATTAGAGTAAATTTGAAAAGTTTACTTCTTATAGATTGCTTTAATTAGCATCTCTCGTTTTTAGTTGAGATGATATATGAAAGTGGGCGGTGAAGTATATTAAAAAAGTTATATTATCACAAGGTGTGTCTTTATATATATATTTTTTTTTATTTTATAACATCAAGAAATAAGATGAAAAAATCTGGTTTACTACTTAAGGTATAAACCATTTTTTTTTTTTTTTTTTTTGTAATCTCTTAAGAGTGCATCTTCCTAGTTCAAATAATAAAAAAAATATATACTGGTGAAGGGTGGGGGCGGGGGGAATTAACTGTCGCTACTTTCAATCTCAGACAGACTTGCAAATCTATTAAATAATTTTTTTTATTTTCTCCGTCTAATAAAAAATTAGGTTTACTCAAAATGAAATTTCATGTAAATACTTTTTTTTTGCAAGATATAAAAAAATAAATTTCATATTTGATATTGACTTGAAGAAGTAAAAGGATTTTTTTTTTCTATAGAATAAAAGGAGATTGAACTAATAGAAGGGAGGTTCTCAGTTGCCTTGATCCCTGTTCTTTGTAAGGGGAATAGATCTATTTCCCATTATGGCGAAAGCACAGTTGTTGATGTCAGGACCGGAGCCTCTAGTGATTGATGATCGCCCTGATTGTTCCAATCACTAATTGTTCGTGGCTTTCCCTTCAATTCATTCATTTTCTCTCATTTTGTATATTCAGATTTAAAAAAAAAAAATGTTTTAATGAGGCTGACATTAACTGGCTAAAAAATATTGTAGATTATATTATCTCTTTTTTTTTTCCTAAGATAATTTTTACTTTCTCTTACCTATATATATATATATCTTAATATATAAAGAGAAAATTTTGGATTCATGTCAAAAATTCGATGTTGAGATTTTGATGGATATACATGTTTTGAGGTCCCCTGAGTCCAAAAACTGAACAAAATATCTCAAGATAAAAAAGAGCTAGGAGGTTGAAATTTTATATTTAAGTTAGGCGCCCTCCTGAGACGTAAGACGCAGTTTTTGAACAAAATCGACCAAAAAGTACTTGTACTTTATTGATGTATTTTTCAGTTTTTTTTCCTCGATTTTCTCAAAATTCGCTCCAACAATTTTGATTAAAATTCAAAAATCAATTATTTTTTAGATGCTCTTGAAAATGTATATTCTCATTTTGCCATTTTTGAAACAATACCTTCTCTATATTGGATAAATATTACAAAGAAGTTTATTGTTCCCTTTGTTAGCGCTTTGAAAATTAATTATTTCATCTCTCCACAATGCATCGTTATATATTTGGCCTAGTGTTTGTTGATAGTACAAATAGTTATTATATTACGAGTTATTTATTGATCGATCTGGCTTCGCTTTATGTATACAATAACAACAACACCCACAATACTAAGTTTGAGAAAGATGTATAAAAAATCTCTTGTCTTTTTAATTATAATCAAATACCATAAAAATTGAAATAACGTTCTTCGCTTCTTTTCTTTTAATTAAAAAAAAAAAAAGTTTTAACAGAAGGTTAAAATCAATAAGATATAAAGATGACGTAGTTTTAATTTTATTACGACGGATTTTTTTCTTTTTCTAATCTACATATCTACGAAAGAAAACATGCGCATTAAATTTCTTCTTTATAATTAAATTCACATATTTTTATTACATACAAAAAAAATCTGGTGTAAGTAGCCGCGCAGCACACAACTTTCTCGTAGGGTATTCGATAGTTGTGTTATGTACTGTTACTAGATTTTTTGTATCGCGATGTATAGTTCCCGATAGTAAGTTTCATCAAAACACGAGAGATAAAAATTATAATCAATCAAAGGGAAATATTTATTAGGGTAACTCAAAAAAACCGACTATTACTTTCTCTTATTTTTTTTTTTTCCGAATCTCGTATGAAAATATCTTAGTTTATCATGTTTTAAGAGACCTCTTCAAAGATGAGCTCAACAAAAATTTTTAAAAATCGATTTTTTTTTTCTCGTTACGGTAGAATTTTATAGACGAAAAAAAAAAATAATAAATTTCTACCGTAACGAGAAAAATATTTAAAAAAAAAAAATCGATTTTTGACAAATTTGGAAATTTTTAAAAATTTTGAACGACTCTTAAAAAAATTTTTTTGAGCTCATCTTTGGAGAGGTCTTTTAAAACATGATAATCTAACATAGATATCTCATATCAGACTCAAAAAAAGAAATTTGTCGATTTTTTTGAGCCATCCTAATATTTATTCTTTAAATAATCAACTACAGTACCAATTCAATGAAATCCCGATATCTCGTAGCCCGTATTTCCGGCTAATTGGTATAAATTTGCCGGTTCCCAGGGAAATCCCGATAACTGTTATCAATGGCATTCACTGGCAGTCCCTCGGTAATTCGTATTATTTTTATTCTCCAGGACACTTGAAACGTCTTATAATTCGTATTTCCTGCTTAAAAATATCATTAATTCGTACTGTTTTTAAGAGTGAGAGAGGCCCTCGGTCTTGGTGTAGGGGTTAGCGTTTGTATACCAAGGGTCGCGGTTTCGTATCCCAGGTAATTTTATTTAAGCCATTTGGTGGTATCCAAATCCTTCGCTACATTTTTTATTTCCTTTCCATATATAATTCAGTCTTGGCATTAATACGTTTTTAAATTTTTTTTTATTAATTTTTTATTTCAAATTTTGCACTCCCAATAATTGGTATTCCCAATAATTCATACCAAACCGTTGGTCAAGTGAGCATACGAAAGGATTCTACTTGTTTATGAAGTATAATATAAAACTCTTTAGGCCTAGTGGTACCCAGGTAGAAATTCAACCTTAAAATTAGCTAATATTAAGCTAATTTTCTAAGTTTAAGCTTAAAATTAGCTAACAAAATTAGCTTAGTTTAAGCTTATTTTGTAACGCTTTTCTAAGCTAGCAGCAAGCTTACCGAATTAGCTTAAAATTAGCTAAAAAAACTAGCTAAAAATAAGGTTGTTTTGTTAGCTTAAAATAAGCTTGAAATTAGCTTAAAATAAGCTTAAAATTAGCTAACAAAACTAGCTAAGGGCAAGGTTGTTTTGTTAGCTTAAAATAAGCTTGGAATTAGCTTAAAATAAGCTTAAAATTAGCTAACAAAACTAGCTAAAAATAAGGTTGTTTTGTTAGCTTAAAATAAGCTTGGAATTAGCTAACAAAACTAGCTAAGGGCAAGGTATGGTATTTTGAGTTAAAAAAAAAGTATTTGCAAAAAATAAAATTTTTATTTAAAATATTTTTCCAACACAAACAAAAGATATAAAATACATATATATGGACCATTTATTTTGAAAGTGGTGTAAGTCCACTTTTTACAAAAAATGAGAAATCACATAATTTATCAATATATATTTATTTTTAAAACATGCAGTTAATAAATCACCATGTTATATTCTTTATGAAACCAAGCACTTAGCACTGGACCTAAAAATCTAAAAAAAATATTTAATCATTTAAGCTTATTTCTTATTTATTTTATATGTAATAAATATACTTACATAAATGATGAATAGCGTCTTTCAGGGGGGGGGGGGGCAAAAGAGATATTTAAAAAATTAGTTTGCACCCCTCGAATTTTTAAAACACAAATTTAAATTCTAAAAAAAAAAATTCACGATCCTATCAGGCCTAAAGTTTAGAGTAGACTAACCTGACCAAAGCTGCCTGTGTCCACTCTAACTGTAAATTCTTTTGTTTACAAATGCTTCCCCTTTTTGGGTTTTTCCAGGTAGGCAGGGGGTCTTTTTTTTAAATTATAAATAAAAGAGTTAAAATTCAAGAATAATATTAGATTACTATTTACACTCATTCTAAGTAATTAAAAAATTTATTATTTAAATTTTATTTCATATACTGATACTCTGCCAAATTTATATTTATTAAGAATAATTATTCAAAATGATTTTTCTCAAATTAAAAAATTTTTTTATATACATTTGATAGAAGAGCAGGTGCTATGGAGGGGGGAGGGGGTTTGCCTGCGGCTCTGGTCAGTGCCTTAAGATAAAAGTAATTACTTATTCGAATACAATACAACCTTATAGTATCAATGGAATGCAAGGTTGCTTTAAGCTAGATATCCAAGATAAAAACGAACCTTGAAATTAGCTTAGAAAACTAGCTAAAAACAAGCTAATAATAAGCTAAAAACAAGCTAAAAATAAGCTAATAATAAGCTAAAAATAAGCTAATAATAAGCTAAAAATAAGCTAATAATAAGCTAAAAACAAGCTAATAATAAGCTAGAAATAAGATAGCAGCAACCTAAGGAAACTAGCTAATAACAAGCTAATAACAAGCTAATAATAAGCTAATAATAAGCTAATAACAAGCTAATAATAAGCTAATAATAAGCTAATATTAAGCTAATAATAAGCTAGAAATAAGCTTAAAAAACTATCTTAGACTCTAAGCTTAAATAAAGCTTATTCTAAGCTAATAACTTGTCCGACTAAGATAAATTTCTACCTGGGTAGCAGGGCATGTTGAGCAAAAATCGTCAGATCCGTGGTTCAACCCCCGGCGGAACCGGATGTTTTTAATAAAAAATAGTAATTGTCTAAAAAATCAAGCAAATTTGTGAGTTGATAAATTTGCTCTTTTCTAATTCATGGCTTCAATTTTTACCTTTATGAGTTTTAAAAAGAAGTATAGAGACATTCACTTGGGTGCTTTTGAATTGTATTTATTTTCACTTTTATAGAATTATTCTTTTTGCAAATTCTAATTAACTTGTCTTTTTTTATTTTAAACGCATTTGGAATGAGAAGGGAGGAACCATTCTATTTAATTGCAACCAAAAAACCTTTTATTTCTTATGATCCTATTGGATTTTGTTCATTTCGAAAACTCATAAAATCTCCAACTTTTATTTATGCTCTCAATTAAATCTAAATGCCATTTTTAGAAAATTAAAGGATTACTAACAAAAAAATTAACGCTTCAATGGGAAAAGTCTATTTAATGAGAGTTTTCAACAAGTAAATGGAGATAAGATAGAGAGGGGGATGGGATGTGCTTTTCATAATGAAATACAGACAAAAAAAAAAGATAAGGTAAGAAAAGAAAAAGGGAGGAAAGGAATATTAATTCGTGGAATGGATCTCTTCTATACCTTCATAAATGAAAAGAAAACATAACAAACATTGAGAAATAATATTATAAAAACAAAATTTTTTTTTTATTTGATTAAGAAAACAAAATTAAATTCTGCTTCCTAGGAGTTCATAAATCTTTAGAGATTCCTCCACCAATATCATTCAAACCAATCGAAATAATCAGTTTGGATTTCTGTTTTTATCAAAACCTGAAATTTTATAATTCCTTAAAATCTAAAATAAATATGTCCAGGGACAGAAAATGGAGGGGGGGGGTCGGATTGTGCCTCCTCAAAAATGAAGAAATTTTAAGAATATAAAATATTTTTTTAATTTCTAAAACAATATCTAAAATTTAACACCATGTTTCTCTCTCTTTATTTCTTTTTATTTATAATTTCTCGGGATTTTAGGTCAGAGGAGTTATAGGAGTCCAAACCCCCCCCCCCCCCCCCCCCCCGATCACGACTCTGTGTGTGTCAATATGTTCTTAGGTTGAAAATTCCAAAATATTTTAATTAAAACTCAAATAGCCGCAGTGGCACCGTCACTACTGATGTTCGGTAGGTGTTTATTGAAATAAAATTTTATAAAAAATGGCGACTGAAAAAAATGAAATCAAGTTGGTAGTTGAATATAATCAAATTAATGTAAAATTATTTTTATATTTTTTATAGGCTCTGACGATGATTATAATAATAATAATAATAATAATTTATTTCCCCTCAAAAAAAAAACTTAGGGAACCTTTCCAGTATCCAGTTTCCCCCCCCCCCCTCCTCACCAAAAAAAACCGATTATATATCGAAACTGTACTTTGCAAATCAGTCAGCCTCAACTATTAATAAAAAATTGAAAACATTTTTATAAAATTTTATTTCAATAAACACCTACCGAACATCAGTAGTGACCGTGCCACTGCGGCTATTTGAGTTTTTATTAAGGAAAACCTCCGTCCCAGAATCTTCTAGAATTTCCAAAAGATGTCGCTTTAAAACTACGATTCTTATTTGTTTTCTTTAGCTGAAACATATTTTTTCATTCATTCTTCTAATTTGGGTTCATTTCTCTTTTTTGCCAAGGATGTGTAAGAAACCGCTGCTATAGAAACCCCATATTCCAAATCTTTTGGTATAAACAGATTATATATGCGTAACAGCTCATAAATAATTTTTAGAATATCATTTGATTCCCTTTTTCTGAATTTACACATATTTGTTTGTATGACACATTTTTTGGCACTCGAGGGAAATCGAATTGGATATATCAGGTGGAATTCTATTTATGGATCACCACAATATTTTATTATATGCATACATATGAAACATAAGATCAAAAAAAAATTCAAGTCCTAAAACTAAAAGTCAGGAGGATCTTAAAGAAGACATCAATCAAAATTTTCAAGTGTTATGTTTGAAAATTTAGCGGATAAAGTGGATTTAACAGATATATTTATCTTATAATTGAATATGTTATTATTGCATATTATCAAAAGTTTTGCTTTAGGATTAAATTAATTGTATAAATTTAATAACTATTAAGAACATATAGGGCTAAAGATAAGCGAAGCTTCAAAAGAGAGGCGAATGATAGAGATATTTTAAAGAGTCAAAAAGACGTTATTTGAATTTGAGAAGAGAGAGGCGTGGAAGAGTCTAATATTAGGCATACAGTAATTACTTTGAATTTCGTAATTATTCCACCCAACTAGCTAGGGGGCCTAGCTTAAAGGGACTGGGTTTTGAATATCTGTACCATACCATATTTCTAAACTAAAAGTACTTTGTGTACAGTCTGCGCCACTTTTGCCTGATGTTCTCGAGAGTGGAGCCTTGAGATTAGGCAACCAAAATGCTTAGGCATCGGAAGTTTTGTCTTAAAAGTCGATTCCTCAAGGCTCCATTCGAGCTCTCAGGCACTTGTGGCGCCGCTGAACCACTCTTAAAAATACTGGGACGTAGGCAAAAAGGCCACTAATATTTATTGAGAACATGATTTCTCAACCCCTGGACCAAATTACAAATTAACCAGCAGCTAGATCTTGGTTCAGCGTGTGAAATGTCTCTATGTATCCATCGATCAATGAACTGGTAGAATAATAAAGTTTGAAAACTCTTAATGGCCCCAGTAGCCGAAAGGAATAAAATCGTTTAACTGGCAATTTAAACGTTTGCCTCAGGGCATCTCCGCCTTTAGTATCATCATTAGGGATGCAATTTGGGAGACATAATTATAAATATTATGAATTTTGGGTTCGCTTCGAACTGTTTACATTTTTTTTTTTTAGATATATAGTTTGCTGTTGAATTTTTTTTTATTAAATAAATTGGCCTCGGAAACTATATTATGTTCCATTTGGTCAGTTAAAAATCTTGTAAAAAAGCAAACGTGTGGGCTCGTAGGATCCCTGGTAGGAACGAAGTTACTCTCGCCTTTTCTTCAACTCAGAATATAATTAAATATGAATATTATTTAAATAGACGGAAAGCCCAGCTTCGTCTAGCCAGGGAGCTGCGCCCGCTGGAACCTCTTGCTCACCTTTGGCGAGCAATTCCCCGTAGATAGAAGGAAATAAAGAGAAGGAGAAGGTGGGCGTGGCCTCCCCAAGACTTCGGCTAATCTCGCCTTCCTCCGCCTTCGCTTGGGGGCTGGGAACGCATTTTTGTTAGGAACGCGTTTTTGTTACTTCTTCTACTTTTCTCCCAATTCACCCTGCGTAAGCCGCGTTAAATAACTTCGTTCCAAAAAAAATAAGTTAGTAAATTTTTGATAGGAAAATACGAGAATAGTCAAGAATTTAAACTGATTTTAAGATTTTATACTCCCCAGCTTGATGAATTCCCAAAGTTCTACGCTATTTAAAACAATTGGGTAAAAAAGTGCTTATAAAAAAAATATTACCTTTTAAATGGTAATATTTGATCAAATTTTAACTCTTTAACTATAGAATATCGAAATATTTCCCGTCCGACAAAGTTTCCCAAAAAGGCAATCCAGACCGATGTTTTTGGGATTAGCTAAACAAAGCGAAGGGAGGCTAAAAGCAAAAGCAAAAGGGAAGAGAAAAGGGTTGGAGTGAAATTGGCTTTGCAACTGCAAAAGGAGGGGTGGGGGGTGAAATGGAAAATGAGCTTTACCCACAGAGAGCAAGTAAATAGATGCAAATTTGATATATTATATTTTATAGTAAATCATGCAAAATAAATGGAGAGTTATTGCTCTCGCATTTCGAATGTAAAATGGAATTAAAATTCGTTTCTACATTAAGAATATTAATAGTTACCAACTTTATTATGTAATACATCAAGTAGACAGGCAAAAATACTGATAGTGGTAACGAGTAAATAAATATGAATATGATATTATTATTTAGAAACAGAAATCCGAGTTGGAAAATCTGGTGTTGTGGGTTGCCTGGGTGAGTCGGCGTGGTTGGTTGAATAAATAAAACCCCTGGAATTTAAGGGGAATTATAAATAAAACAATTACAAAACGAAATAATTAACTGCCCTAGCCCATGCAGAGAGGGAGAGAATCCTTTTATAATCTTCACTCAAGATCCCTCATCTTTTTATTAAGAAGGGTAGATTATTTTTAAATAATCTATTACCACTCTGTTTTTATCAAATGAGGTGATACCGTTGCAAATACACAAGGGGAAAATAAAAATTTTTTTTATCAATATATACATTCAAAACAAAAGGCATTATCATTTAAATAATATTTTCGCTATTTATTTTGATTTTATTTCACATGACATTTGGGTATAAAATTTGACAACTTATCCATCCTAAGGAAGGTGAGAACGATCCGAAACAACGACTCTACTTCTTCTATCTTCGCCCTTATTATTCCCGCGGTGCGGGGTCGGCGGACCTTATTCTCTCCCTCCACTGCCCCCCTATCCAATGCTGTTGTCTCCGACAGGCCAAGCTCGGTCATATCTCTCTTTACCCGATGAAGCCAAGTCATCCTAGGTGCTCTCCTCTGCGTTGTCGTCCGAGGAGCCCCATGTCGTACGCCGTCCTCGCCACACCACCGAAACAACGACGATTCTTCTTTCATTCTTAAAGTGTTCCATTTCGTTTGTGCTTGGTCATCTCTTTTAGGAAGATATTAATATTGGTAGAAGCTAGATAGAGCTTCCTTCAAATATTAATAAGATAAAGATTAGAAGAAGGTAGATAACAAGAAAATTGTTTATGTAAAAACCGAAATGTTATCTTTACATAAACAATTTTCTTGTTATAATAAATTTAATTTTTTTAACTCTTGAACTTATCCAAGCAAATAAGTGTGCACATTGCTTTCGGCCCCACAAAAAATTAAAATTATCAATAGAGTTTTTATAAAATTCATTTAAAAATGTTAAATTTTATTCACTTGACTTAGTTAAAATAAAATATTCCAATTTGTTATTAAAAGATAATCTTTATAAAAATAGAAACTAATACAAATGTAAATTTATATATTAAGAGGAAATTATTTGGCTTCCCTCATTATTTGATTGTATCTTTAACTATAAAAACAACGTTTTTAAATATTATAAGAAAAATTTTTAATACCTGTATATATCATCATATCATCTAAATAGAATACATAGAATAAATAATGTCATCTATGTATCATTGTATAGACTTAACTCTCTCTCACTAGAACGTAAGTCTTATAAAATACTAAAATTGTCATCTTTTTTTGAAATCAATACGCTATATATGTATTCTATTTTTAGTGTTCACTGAAGATGGGTGAATAAATTTTACCCGAAACGTCTGAACGTTCACAGAGTATCGAGAGTGTTTTTTCATTTTGGCTGCCTGCATTTCCATATCCTATTCTCTCTTTTTATTTTAAAATTTAATATAAATATTAATATCTTATTTATAATAAATTTCTTTTTCTCTTCTTTTTAACAAGGAAATTTGATTAATTTGAAGAAAATAGGATTTTTAGAGATTATTAATTACTCAAAGAGGGTAGACGGCGGTTTTTGCAGTTTTATAAAGATTAAAGAAACAAAAAGAGGATAAAAGTGTTTAATTAATGAAATTATTAAGTAAGGAAAAAAAAAAAAAAAAAAAACCAACCAACCCCTTCCTTTTGTGAGCCCTTACAAAGATTTATCTTATTACTTCCATTCGGATGCCTCCCAACTTGTCATATCAATTTAATATTTATTTCCCAAGAGTTTCTTTCCTCTTTCTTTCTTTCTTTCTTTCATTCATTAGCATTTTCCATAGACATTTCGATTGACAAACTTAAAAAGCTTTTTGCTTTGTTATTTGTTTGAAAATGATTTCTTTTCTCTCTCTCTCTCTTTTCCTTTTTTGTTTTTTTCGAGATGGCTTGCTGCTTATCTTTAAATTTTAAACTGGGTTGATGTTTATTAAAAACAATACGAGAAGTTGTAAACGTTCTTTAAATATAAACAACATATCAACCAATTTTTGATGAATATAATTTTCCAATACTTGGTTAGACAAATAAAAACTTTTCTATAAATGATTTGTCAAGAATAGTCTTTAATGTTGAATATTATTTTATAATTTAAGTATATAGATATATATATATATTGTGGCTGAATTAAGATGAGGAGTCAACCAAGTGGAATTAATGCAAAGAATCTTCTTTTATATGTTCTCTTTGCAAGAGCGGATCCAGAGGAGTTTCTCGCCGGAGGGGGAGGGGTAATATGTTGTGACTGGTCCCACATCACACAATTTTTTCTTACTTTCAGTAATTTAAAGGTGCTTCTGTACTTGTTTAATAATCAAATTTTTAATAAAAATTTTATTCCTAAAAAACTTTTTTTTTTTCAAATATCGAGGGGGTGGGTGGTAATTACCAACTTTACCCCTCCCCCTTGTAACCGCCCTTGTCTCTTTGACAGATAATTTTTTTTTTTTTTAATTTTAATTGTATATTTTAAATAATTTAAATTTGTTAGAGCCTGGCACCGGATTTAGAGCAACCGCCACCGAGATCATTGCAGTTAAGCAAGGCCAAGCACGGCGAAATCTCGGGTGGGTTGCCCTGAAAAACCAGTGTTGAACTTTCCCCGATTGCAATCGATACCATAAATTTAATTAATAAATATATAAAATTAATTTCTAAATGGCCTCAGCAGCCGATAGAGAAATTAAAAAAAAAAAAATTGATATAGGCAGCGCTCAAGAGTGCAACCTTCAGCTTAGGCAACGGGAATGCTTAGTGACCGGTAGTGTTGCCTTAAAAGTAGCTCTTCCCCTTCAGTTGCATTAAAAAAAAATCTGGTGTGACTGGCGCACAGCACACAACTTTCTCTTACCCTTCGGTAAGAGAAAGTTGCGCACTGTGCTGGTCACACCAGATTTTTTGTGTCGAGATATATTTAGTTTCCGATAGCACCTTAGTTTCAAACTTGCATTTTAAATGTTGACTGCTTCAAATAAACTATGGTTATTTTTCAAAATTTTAATCTCATATTTGGACATTTTATACACAATATAGAATCGTAAATAAATACAAAATTTCATAAGAATTGGAAAAAAAAATTTTAAATGCCTAAAAAGTTCCAAAGGGGACCCCCTTTTGAATCGAAATTAACATACAAATCCCTATAGGAAATTAACATTGTTCCTTGCGAAGATAAGGTGGAAAGGGAATTTAAAAAGAGTAGAGAGAGACGATAATGTTTGCAAGTGAGAGAGAGACATATATGTTTTCTTTGAAACAATTAAAGACACAAATAAATTTAAAAAAAATGGGAATTTAAATAATAATTGATTTTTAATCTAATAAAAATCTGGTGTGACTGGCACAGCACACAACTTTCTCTTACCTTCGGTAATCGAAAGTTGTGTACTGTGCTTGTCACACCAGATTTTTTGTGTCGACATATATTTAGTTCCCGACAGTACGGAACATTTGAATTCAGATGTAAAATTTATAAGTATGGGAAAATATTTATATTTTGTTACCATGGCAACCATTTCTCCTATCTTTCCTATGAAGCACAAGAGTAAAGTGTGCTTCAAACAATTTTGAGGGCAAAGCGAGAATATACAGTTGAAAGAGCATCTAAAAAATAATTGATTTTTGAATTTTAATCAAAATCGTTAGAGCGAATTTTGAGAAAATCGAAAAAAACTGAAAAGTACATCAGTAAAGTACTAGTACTTTTTGGCCGATTTTGATTAAAAGCTTATTTTTCCGGTCCCGGGGGTGTTTAACTTATATATAAAATTTCAGCCTCATAGCTCAACCTTCATGCTTAAAAGTGAACACAGACACACACCCCACCACCCACCCACACACCACCCACAGACAGACCATGTCGCGAAAACCACTTTTTTGGATTCAGGGGACTTCAAAACGTGAAGATCCATCAAAATCTCGACATCGAATTTTTGACATGAAACCAATACTTTCTCTCTATATATATATTACATATATACATAGGTAAGAGAAAGTAAAAAAGAAAAAGATTTAAATTCCGTTACCATGGCAACCATTTCTATCTTTCCTATGAAGAACAAGAGTAAAGTGGTCTTCAGAAGATTTCAACGGCAAAATGAGAATATACATTTTAAAGAGCATCTAAAAAATAGTTCATTTATGAATTTTAAAAAAAAATCCTTGGAGGGAATTTTGAGAAAATCGAAAAAAAACTGAAAAAGTACATCAGTAAAGTACTAGTACTTTTTGGCCGATTTTGTTCAAAAGCTTATTTTGAGATTCTTCAAAGGTACCTAAGTTAAATATAAAATTTCAATCCGCTAGCTCAACTCCTTCATGCTTAAAATCTGTCCACACATACAGACACACACACACACACATACATACATACATACATACACACACACAGACCAATTTGCGGGACCCACTTTTTGGACTCAGGGGACCTCAAAACATGTATATCCATCAAAATCTCGACATCGAATTTTTGACATGATCGCAATACTTTCTCTCTCTATATATTTTATATATAGGGTATGAGAAAGTAATAATAATTTATTTATTTTGGTTTGGTTGACTAAGTTCAAGGCTCTATTCTCGAGCACTTGTTGCGCCGACTGTACATTGGACAGTTATTTTGGAGAAAAAATAAATAAAAACAAAAGTTTTTTATTTATTTAATTACATTTGACTTTCTGAAATATTGACCTAAATAGTAAACTATATATGTAGATCATTAAATAAATTAATAATAAAAAATTTCTTTTGACTGAATCCTCATGTTCTTAAAATTAATAGTCAGGGTTGTAGCCAGCGGGATGGGGTATAGGGGTTCAAACCCCCCGTAAAAAAATTATCCTTGGGAATGTATCCTCCTGGGCTAGGTAATTGGAGATAATCTCACCCCGGCGTGGCATCACAAAGGGCCCTAAAGATCTAAGTGTGTTCTTTGAGAACAGCCACTTTAACCCTATTTAACCTATCTAAAAACAAGGAATAAAGATTAGTGTATAAAATAATAAATCAAATAGAGAAACTTTAAAATTGTATTCCTTTGTTACTTTTTTACTTTCTCTTACCTATGTATATATGTAATATATATAGAGAGAGAGAGAAAGTATTGGATTCATGTCAAAAATTCGATGTCGAGATTTTGATGGATCTTCACGTTTTGAGGTCCCCTGAATCCAAAAAAGTGGTTTTCGCGACATGGTCTGTCGTGTGTGGGTGGGTGTGTGGGTGGGGTGTGTGTGGGTGGGTGTGTCTGTGTTCAATTTTAAGCATGAAGGAATTGAGCTACGAGGTTGAAATTCTATATTTAACTTAAACACCCCCGGGACCGGAAAAATAAGCTTTTAATCAAAATCGGCCAAAGATTACTAGTACTTTACTGATGTACTTTTTCAGTTTTTTTCGATTTTCTCAAAATTTGCTCCAACGATTTTTTTTTAATTCAAAAATCAATTATTTTTTAGATGCTCTTTAAAATGTATATTCTCATTTTGCGATTGAAATCTTCTGAAGACCACTTTACTCTTGTATTTCATAGGGAAGATAGGATAAATGGTTGCCATGGTAACAAAATATAAATATTTTCCCATACTTATAAATTTTACATCTGAATTCAAATGTTCCGTACTGTCGGGAACTAAATATATGTCGACACAAAAAATCTGGTGTGACAAGCACAGTACACAACTTTCGATTACCGAAGGTAAGAGAAAGTTGTGTGCTGTGCGCCAGTCACACCAGATTTTTAAAGATTTATTTCTATTTATAGGGTCCAACCGATCAATATTTTCAGCCGAAACCGAATTTCGGCCTCAATCTTAGTTTCGGCCGAAACCGAAACTTATATTTCCTATACAAAATTCGTATCATTTTAGAAATTTTTTTCTCTCCCATGGAAATCATTTTACCTTTTTTTGGGAAGGCAAAATTTTTTCCCTGCCACGGAAAAATCATTTGACTTTTTTTTCTCAGCCCATCTTTTCAAACTCAGGTTTCGGCCGGCCGAAAGTGACGGCTGGTTTTTGGCTGGAACCAATTATTCGGTCGGTTTCTAAATATTTACTAGGGTATAATATAATTCAACATTTAAAAAATAAAATTTTCTAATACTTCGAAAGAAAAACATTTTTTTTTTTGTTTTTCAAAATGAAACCATTGAATTAGAATTCCTTGGCGGTCGCTTTTTTTTTTATATATATGTTGTCACAATACAATCGGGATGCAGGGTGGGTTGTGTCAGTGGCACATCCCATTAGAAGCGCCATCATATGTCGATCTGCTCTCGGCTGATGGATAGGGTCGCCCTGAACAGAATAACGGAATAGCAAGCAACTCAATTCCCATCTTGCCATCAATTTAATATTAGCCGAGAGCACTGCAAATTCAATTAGCTATCAAACAGTGCCGAGTGCTTTAAGAGTGTACACTTTGCAACTCTATCAAAAGACCCCAACCACCACCTACCTACCATATATGCAAGTCTGAAATGATTTCAGACTCACAGAGGGAAAGAGAGATGATCAAATTTTACTGACATCAAAGTAGCCCGTTAAGAGAAATCTTAGTTTCATCAATTTATTTCGCTTTCTCCGCTACTTAGAATCAAGAATATAATCCCTTACTCAAATTTCATCAAATATTGACGTTTAGTGAAAGAAAATGAAATGTTTATCTTGCTAGGACTATATGAAAGGGCAAGGGGAGGGTTAATCAAGTTGTCTGTTGAGTTAGAAAATATTAGTAAAAAAAAATTCTTACTCGTGCTCATTATTTTTTAGGGCGGAGTAAAAAAAAAAAAAATTACAAGACATATGCATTATGCCCGTTCCAGTTTCGGCTACTGGTCTAGGCCATCTTCAGAGCCTGAAAAATGAAAACTTCAATTTGAGCGACACACGTCGGACATAAGAACAACGGCTCTGAAGATGGCATAGACCAGTGGCCGAAAAGTAAGCCGGGAACGGCATAATATTTTTGTCTGCATGTCTTTAATTTTTACTTTCTCTTACCCTTTATATGAAATATATAGAAACTATTGGATTCATGTCGAGATGAATATTCACGTTTTGAGGTCCCCTGAAAAAAGTGGTTTTCGCAACATGGTCTGTCTGCCTGTGAACAAAATATCTCAAGAACAAAAAGAGCTATGATTATATTTAAGTTAGGCATCCGCATGGGACGTGACACGAAGCTTTTGAACAAAATCGATTAAAGAGTACTAGTACTTTACTAATGCACTCTTTCAGTTTTTTTTCGATTTTCTCAAAATACTTATAAATTTTACATCTTTAACTCATAGGGCGTACTGTCGGAGCCTAAATATATGTCGACACAAAAAATCTGGTGCGACCAGTCACACCAGATTTTTATTATTTTTAATAAAATTACAAAGCCTTTTTTTATTTAGGCTATATTTTTTTTTTTCTCTCAATTTTCAATTTTCGACTTGAAAAAATCAAAAACATCCGCGGGCCGAATAAAATTATCCGTCGGGCCGGGTTTGGCCCTCGGGTCGTAGTTTGGCAGCTCTGACTTATAGGGTCTATAATTGATACCTAAATAAGCTTACATTATACTTGTATAATATCTTCAAATTACAAGTCATTTTATAAATTAAATACTATCACCTCTCACCTTGTGAATGTTTGGCTACCACGAGTTACCCGAGCTTATATTTTTTTCCTTCTTTACGCCAACTTTTCTTCTAAAAAAAAAAAAAAAAAAAAAATGTTCAAAAAGAAAAAATTGATTTAAAAATTTTCTTTTATTAAAAAAATAGTGATGATTATTTTTTTTCTATTTAATTTTCGCCCACTTGAGATTATAAAGGGCGTGTTAATCCCTTTCAAAAGAGCATCGATTCTTCTTTTTTGATGCTGAAGGAAGAAGCTCGCTCGCTGATAATATGTAATTAAGCCGAGGGTGCTTGTGACGACGAGATGGACGCATTTTGGGTTGGGCACTGACTCGATGGTGGTGGGCTGAATCAGCAACCGTTCCCGTTCTTCTCTATTTATAAGGCTCTTCTTCCTCCCCATACCCTAGAGTGTTGTCTGCTGGTGGCGTTGAGGATGCTTGCCGTATAATTGGACTGGCATCCCCCTTGGCTCCATTTCGGCTCCATTGACTCGCTTGAAGCTTATCGATTAGCCAACACCATCCTCATACCACTTCAGTATACCACCTAAAACTGCCAACTGACGAGGATGACTTCCGCTAACAACTTCCATCCGCCTCATTACGTCAATTCGCTTTATCAAATTTGAATTTTTTTTTTTATAATTACCAACAGTGGTCAAGTTTTAGTGTAAGTTTTTTTTTATATAAACGGAATTTAAAAATCATGATTAAAATATTCACTCGGATGTTTTTTTTAAAGGTGAAATACTTTTCGATCAAAAAAAAAATAAATAAATAAAATAATGATAATAGCCTAGATAAATAGGAGATAATAATCGTTACTAAATTTAATAATCACTTCATTAATTCATTACATCTATCTATTTATCCGCGCCCATTTTTGATTGTGTGGCTGCCTCCCCCCCCCCCCTCTCTTTTTCTCTAAATGAAAAGGTTATTTCTTCTCTTCTTTTAAGTTAAAAGATAAAATTTATTTTAAAACAAGCTGAGGAATTTTACATGACCATAAATTTAAAAAAAAAACTCTGTGGTGTATTCAAAACTACACCCTAGAGAAGTGAAACTTCTTCGAAACATTCACATGCTCAATAGTTAATTGTTCAGATTGGTTAAAATCAATTATTTATTCATTGGTTTTCGATGTATAAACGTGTTGAGTCGACAGCTGCCATTTTTTGTTTCCGGGTGACGTCATTGTTAAACTTGTGCGCACGGGATTCCCTCTCTAGCTACATAATGTAGGTGGCGTCGAATGAATGAATGCACCGTTGAGGGGCAAGAAAAATATTTGGTTACATTTGCGTTTAGACTAAATAAATAAAATCTTATCTTTTATCCATCTATATTGCTTCAAACGAAATACTAATAAATTAATTGAACGATAAATAATAACGCTGGAGGTATTTTTAGGCCAATAAATTAATATATTCACCGTTAGTAGTTGAAACATTCTTAAATTTAATTAAATTCTTATCTAATTATAGATAAATAAATAACACTAGGTTAAGTTTCAAAGGGTTTTTATTTTTAGCTTATACACAAGCTAAAAATAACCTTTTGAAACTTAACCTAGTGTTTTGTTTTTTTTTGTTTTTTTAAGGTCTTTTCCTTTCCTTTTTGTTTAAGGTCACTTAGACCTCGTCCCTATTTATTTCAATTGATTGGTATCCAATTCAATTGAAATAAATTTTGTTGCCTGAGACGGAATGCGAACCCGCAACCCTTGAAAATGGCCAGCACGCTAACCACCACACTAAGGCCGAGGGCTTTACCTAGTGTTATTTATCTATAATTAGATGAGAATTTAACAAATAATAATTTATTAAAAAAAAAAAGGATTATACCACAAGTTAGACGTAAATGTATTAGTCAAAAGGAATAGGTTTGCTATTGAAATCCCATCTTATTCAGCTTAGTGTGTCTTGGCTTAAAGGAGATACCACAAATGTCGGTTTGACAATTGGACAAACTACAATCGTATCCTTAGCTCTATATATTGATAGATAAATAAAAGCCCTTCGAAAGAGAATAGGCACGCAAATAATCTTTTATATAATACTATATTTTTTATTCATCGTGATTAAATAAAGTTGTTATTTTTTTCATCCCTCTCTTGTCCGTAGTTTCTAATTGCCTTCGTCTCTAACCAAGCTGTTTTTTGCATTTTTCCACTCTTTTTTTTTTATTTAAATTTTAATGCGAAGCCAGCACATCATAGCTTGACGTTAAACAAAATATAAAACTTAATTAAGCTTTTATTTTCTTATATCAAATAGAGGCTTGCTACATGAATACTCTCATTTCTGAAAATTAGTATTTTCTTCTAAGAAATATTTTAATAATTTTTTTTTTTTTTTTGTTAATTAATCAATTAATGAATACAGGATTCTCTCTTTTTCATAAATATTGTTTTATACTTGAGAGGCTTGCTTCACGATTTTCCATTTTTATTTCTCTTAGCCTTATATGAAATATATAGGAGAGAAAGTATTGCGATCATGTCAAAAATTCGATGTCGAGATTTTGATGGATATACATGTTTTGAGGTCCCCTGAGTCCAAAAAAGTGGGTCCCGCAAATTGGTCTGTGTGTGTGTGCGTGCGTGTGTCTGTATGTGTGGACAGATTTTTAGCATGAAGGAATTGAGCTACCGGATTGAAATTTTATATTTAACTTAGGTACCTTCCCACACGCTCAAAATAAGCTTTTGAACAAAATCGGCCAAAAAGTACTAGTACTTTACTGATGTACTTTTTCAGTTTTTTTCGATTTTCTCAAAATTCCCTCCAAGGATTTTTTTTAAAATTCATAAATGAACTATTTTTTAGATGCTCTTTAAAATGTATATTCTCATTTTGCCGTTGAAATCTTCTGAAGACCACTTTACTCTTGTCCTTCATAGGAAAGATAGAACTGGTTGCCATGGTAACGGAATTTAAATCTTTTTCTTTTTATTAGATTAAAAATCAATTATTATTTAAATTCCCATTTATTTTTATTTTATTTGTGTCTTTAATTGCTTAGGAGAAAACACATATCTCTCTCTCTCTCTCTCTCACTTGCAAACATTATCGCCTGTCTCTCCGCCTTCTCTCATAGGCCTAATGTTAATTTCCTATAGGGATTTGTATGTTAATTTCGATTCAAAAGGGGGTCCCCTTTGGAACTTTTTACGCATTTAAAAATTTTTTTTCCAATTCTAATGAAATTTTGTATTTATTTACGAATCTATATTGTGTATAAAATGTCCAAATATGAGATTAAAATTTTGAAAAATAACCATAGTTTATTTCAAGCAATCAACATTTAAAATGCAAGTTTGAAACTAAGGTGCTATCGGAAACTAAATATATCTCGACACAAAAATCTGGTGTGACCAGCACAGTGCACAACTTTCTCTTACCGAAGGGTAAGAGAAAGTTGTGTGCTGTGCGCCAGTCACACCAGATTTTTTTCCATACGATTACATTTTTTTTTTTTTTTTTTATTCTAAAAAAGTTGAATTTTTTTGTCTGTGTAAATTTAAGTTTTTTTTATTAGTTCTTCTTTTGTTAAATTTAAATATGGAAACAGGTGGTACTTTTTTTTTTTATATAGGCCACTGAGGTTAAAAAAGTGTAAAAGTTGAGACGAGAGCGGATATTTAAAAAAAATTTCCCAGCATATAGATTAGAAAAGTCAACATTATAAATAAAAATGTTTTATCTTTTTATTCTATACTAAAAATATTAAAAAAAAAAAAAAAAAAAAAAAACACCATTAAAAATTTAAATTAGTTATTTTTCATTTCGTTGTCTCAATTATTGAAATTAAAATTTTTATTAAATTATAATATATCAAGGGAGGTTGAGATAATCTCGAGATGAAACTCTCTAATCACCCAGACGCTTGCTTTTCAATAGAAAAATATTATTTATTCAAAAAAACTTTTAATATCAACTTTTTCTGATCTCTATTAATGGCGAAAAATTTCATTTCACATTTCTACTTCTGTGCCGGACTGACAATTATTTATAAATATTTTAATAATGAACTAATCAGGGGATATATTAATATATAGGCGATGTGTGATAAGGTCAATTCAGTCCACGAAAATTTCGAAAATCAAACAAGTATATATTATAGTAAAATAATGTATTTATTCTCTCTAGTTGATATATAAATAATTTCTTGGGTTTCGGCCGCTGTGCTGCGTGCCTTCATCAGTCAGATCAGGATCGTTTGCATTATCTAGATCCCTTACTTTTTCCACACAGGTTTTCTCAGTACAACACAAGCACAGATACATTGAAGAGTCAACCGTATACATTACGTATATATTATTTTACTATAATATATAATTGTTTCATTCTCGAAATTCTCGTGGACTGAAATGACCTTATCACATCGTCTATATAAATATTTTATTTAAATATTGACTACCAATCCAATTGAAATAGAGACGAGGACTAAATGGCCTTCGATGCCGAAAAAGACTTTAAGGGGGAACGGGAGCGAAGTGGTTACGCATGTTTTTCCCGATAAGATGGCGTAGTGTGTCATAAAAACCATGCCCAAAAAATCAAGTAATTCAGAAATTTGCCAAGAGATGTCAGAATGGTAGCTAATAATATTAATTAACAATAAATACTTTATAAATGATTATTAGAGACCGGTTTTAAAAATTTTTGTAATTTTTAAAAACAATTAATATTTTATTTTCTAAAATTAGGAAAAATAAGGGGTGGAGAGTGTTTTTTTTTTTTTTTTTTTTTTTTTTGAGTTTTTTTCTTTTTTTCCTTTTTTTTTTTTTAATTATTTTAAATTTTAAAATTTTTTTTTTTTTTTTTAAAAAAAACCCCCCCCCCCAAGGAAGGAGGGGGGGGGCCCCCCCCCAAAAAAAAAAAAAAAAAAAATTTTTGTTATTATATATTATGTATCTTTTATAAAAGCATATAAATATATAAATTTAGGCCAGATATAGGCTAATACTATGTCGTCTGTTAGACTAGCCTGCCATCTATTGCAAGAATGCTGAACTAATTTGACAGTTGAATTTTAAATAAACCATTTAAGCTTATTTTAAAAATATCTTAATTAATATGTGATTAATAATAACAATAAATTCATTTTTAAATTAAAAAAAATTAAAGATTATTGGGACATATTGTTTTTTTGTATTTGCTTGATAACAAAAAAATTAATTACGATAATTTTTTAATAAGTCATTAAAAAAATTATAGCTCGATGTCCCAATAATCGCTTATGAATTTAATTCATTAAAAAAAAACCGCATTGAAAAATTCCTTATAATTTTTAAAGTACGTTTAGACGTCGCTCCAGAACCCCCTTAAACGATATTTACTCTAATCCTTTACTTTTTCTGATTTTTGTTGAAAACTTTCTGTATTTTATATTTCGATTTTTTTTTTTATTTAAATTTCTTAATCTTTTTAAAACCTTATGAATATTGAAATGGGTCTGGCTACTTATTCCTTATAAAAATTATATGCACAGACTGGACTGAATAATAAGTTTTTTAAAACTTTCCAAACACTGACTACTATTTAAATTTTTTTTTTTTTTTTTTTTTTTTTCAAATTAATTAAAGAATTATATGTAAAAACTTTCCTTTGCATTGAGTTTTAAATGATTTATTTATTCATTTGAATTAGCTGTTATCCAATATACCTGTGACTTGTCAGCGTTTTATTTAAGCGTTTTTGTGAGAATATTTTTTGTTGGTGGATCAAGTGACATATAGGCCCCCCGGGGATGTCTTTTATTCTCAACCCGGGGTATTCGGATTAAAGATGATATGCAAGCACTTGCAAAGTGGCACATAAAAAAGAAATGAAAATTTCAACAAATAGATGTCATTTTACAAAAAAGGGGTGAATAAATTTGAAAATATTCAAAAATTTGTTAAATTAATTCCATATCACTTTTTAATATTTTAGTCTGAATTAAATTAATTTATAATTAATAATTAAATAAATATTCCCAACATTTTTTTTCTCCCCCTAAAACAAAAATAATTTTTCTTTTCTTCTCGTTCGTTTTTTTTCCCCCTAGCTATCAATTCTCCCTGTCACATTTTAATAAACGTTGAATGGTTTTGTTTAAATTTCATCTATAAGAATCGCCTGAACTTTATTGCCGATGTCACCCTCCGTAAAATCCGGATAGAAACCGACTCATAAAAACTTTATTCTTTTAAACAAGTGATAGGCTCTTTTAAGATATTGGAGTCTTGAAAGTGATTTTCTCTTTCGGTTAAAAATTTTTTCAAATTTGTTTATGCATATAAATATTTAACGAGCGGCCCCCGGCGGGGGGGGGGGGATTCTAAATTTAAAAAAAGTCTAAAATATGTAAAAATTCCTAAAATAATTTATTTTTTAAGTTCTTAAGACTTTGTTTAAATTTAAACGAAATTTATTATTATCAGTTATTAATTAAATTTTGTGTAGGCTACCTGTACTAAAAGGTACCCATTAAGGGCGTTCAGGAGCGACGTCTAAAAGTACTTAAAAAAAACTAGACTATTATAAGAAATTTTTCAATGCGGTTTTTTTAATGAATTAAATTCATAAGAGATTATTGGGACATCGAGCTATAATTTTTTTAATGACTTATTAAAAAATTATCGTAATTAATTTTTTTGTTATCAAGCAAATACAAAAAAACAATCAGTCCCAATAATCTTTATTTTTTTTTTAATTTAAAAATGAATTTATTGTTATTATTAATCACATATTAATTAAGAAATCTTTAAAATAAGATTAGATGATTTATTTAAAAATCAACTGTCAAATTAGTTCAACATTCTTGCAATAGATGGCAGGCTAGTCTAACAGCCGATATAGTATTATCCTATATCTGGCTTATATTTGTATATTTTTATGCTTTTATAAAAGATACATAATACATAATAACATTTATAAATTATTTATTGTTAAAAGATCAATGAAAATCAACCAAATGCATTAAATATTATTAGCTACCATTCTGACATCTCTTGGCAAATTTTAAAATTACTTGATTTTTTGGCCATACTTTTTATGACACATACGCCATCTTATCGGGAAAAACATGCGTAACCACTTCGCTCCCGTTCCCCCTTTCTTCGTCGGCCACATCAGTTTATTTTTCTTGCTATTCTACAAAATCTACATATTTGCTTGCTAAAGCTGCCTGGGGTCCTCTTGGGGGACATTTGTCAACATCTCTAACCTGTCGGCCGCAGAGGGAGGGAGTATTTAATAATTAAAAGAAATTAATTTAGAGTATCATTAAAGAAACTCATTTTGTTTGATGTCTCCTGTTTATTCCCTTCATTCATTTTTCTATCACTATTTTTCTTTTTTCATTCATTCATTAAATATTCGTAATTATTATTGACTTGATTTGTTCACCGACGACATCGAATGGTTAATTGACGTCTCTCTTTATTTATTCACTTGAATTCAAAGATACAGGGCATTCCATATTGAATGTGTCAATTTTGTTTGTGAGAGGAACAAACGAGGTTTATATTAAAAGGCTCCCCCCTGGCCTCCCTTTCAAATTACGCTTGTGTATAATTCTTGTTCTACATTTATGGAATTGTTTATTAATATTTTAGAAACATTATTTAACATTAACATTCCTGAATAATTGAGCGAATTACAGTTTAAACAAACTTTTAGTGAAGTAAAATCGTATAATAAACTTAAAATTTGGACTTTGAAACTTTAAAAAATAGATTTATTTTACCAACTCAGACAAAATTTCTTGAGAAGTTATTTATATACAACGTCTTTATGTAATGTGAAGAAATAATTCAGATTGTGATTATATTGCTCAAGAAACGCTTCTTTCACCAGATACACGCCATTTTTTTCATTCTCAGTCAAGCCGTTTCGGAGAAATAATTTATTTATTGAAAAAAAAATGGTGAAAGAAGCGTTTTAGGAACTTTTACTTTCTCTTATTTTCTTTATTTTGACCAATATAACCATCTCAAGTTTCTCCCCGCACTACAGAAACACCCCGCTGAGGCTCACATTCTTCTTTTAAGTCAGTCGTTTTATTCCCTACTTCAAGATTAGGGGACATAAATTCTAAAATTAAGAATTTGTTTTTATCAAATAAAAGTGAAAGAGAAATCTTACGTGACAAATCAGATAAATTTTTCTTAAAATGGGAAATTTATCTAAGAGTAAGTTTATTTTTTCTTCGTTTCTAACCATTCTCATTAAAATTCAAAACTTAATAAAATAAAACATTGTCATGTTTTAAGTAAATTAATAATTTTATATATGGAAATTAATTTTTATTATATAGCAAATGATCTCAATAAATGCTAATAAGAATTCTAATAATTTTTAATGTTTGTTTAAAAACCATTTAACACCCCATTGTTTTTTTAAATTTCATTTTTTATAATCATCTGTAAAACTTGAAAAATTTTTCTAACAAACGAATAAATTTTATTTGAGTTTTTATTTCCCTTTCGAATTCTAACTCCTATTTATTATTAATACATAAATTCATCATGAAAATTTCAACTAGGGGTAAATGTTTACGATATGAGAGAAGGGTGAATCTGGTTATGCCATTTTAGAATGATAGATTATTTCCGAAAAACTGAAACCATAAATATTAATATATCATATTTGAACTTGAACCAACCTAAGCCTGTCTCTAACATAAATCCTTTAATACCAAGGGGAGATTTTAAACTATGTGTATTATTTGTATTATGTTATAATATTATAATATATTTTATAAAAACCTATCTATATATTCCTAATAGAGTGAACTTTTTTTTTAAATTATTATCTTAATTTTTGTTTCAGGTGTATCCAAAACGTGATATTACCAATATTGTGGAATCAAGTCGACTCCAAAAAGTATCCAACTGGTGCAAAGTGGGCCATAAGAAATGCAAAGGCCAGCATACAGAGCGAGTTAAACCTTATCGGTGCTTAGGTGAGTGTTATCCTCTACTAATACCTTGCTTTATCTAATTAAATTTGTGGATTAAGTTGGTTGCTGGAGATTCTTTAATTTTTCTTTAAAATTGGTCAAAAATCGACTTCATTTTAAAATC
Source organism: Euborellia annulipes (assembly GCA_023213315.1). NCBI lineage: Eukaryota > Metazoa > Arthropoda > Insecta > Dermaptera > Anisolabididae > Euborellia > Euborellia annulipes. Next base: position 106,882 of record JAKCPI010000573.1, read on the forward strand.
TTTATTGAAAGTCCTTAACTAAAATATTAATTTAATAATATGATGGTTTATTGGAATTTTTGAATCTACTTTCATAGAGGTGGGAAAGCAAGGAGGAGGCATTTGCCGTGGGCAAATGCTCCCTCCAAATGACGCCTCTGTGCAAGTGGGCAAGAGGGGGAATTTCCCCCCCCCCAAAAAAAAAAAAAAAATTATCTACTGGTAGGCATATATAATATAATTCAAAGAATTCACCGTTGGAAATTTAATTAAATTCTCATATATTTATAGATAAATAACACTAGGTTAAGTTTCAAAAGGTTTTTATTTTTATCTGGAAAAAGCTTGAAACTTAAACTAGTGTTATTTGTTTATCTTTAATTAGATGAGAATTTAATTAAACTGGTATATAAAGTGTAAGAAATTAAAAAATAATTAATTAAATAAAATATTTTTTGGCCATATTTGAGATACTTGTAAGTAAATTTTAAAAAAAAGTTTGCCCCCCCCTATCCCATGAAAAAGTTGAAATGACACCTCAGTACTTACACCTGCCACAAATATGTGAATAACATCTCTCAATCATGTAATTTACATCCCATTGTTTCATATCAATGGGGTAGATCAATACTATTTAATCTACTAACGCTACCATTTTTTTTTATTAAAAAACCTGGAAATTTTTCATTTTGTATATTTGTTTTTATTCATTATTTTCTCAATTTAAAAATTTAAAATAAATTCAGACATTTTGTTGCAGAATTGTAAAAAAAAAAAATCATTAACAGGACATAGCAGAAAAAAGTTTATTTTTAACAAGGCAGATGAACCCTCCCCCTCCCCCTCCCTTATGGTGTTGTGAAGTGGACACAGGGTGTAGGGTGGTCGGGGTTGGCGCTCTCTGCTCACTGAATCGAGATATCACCCTCTGCATTGAATCGATGTTGGCGTTCTATTCCTATTAAACAACGCCTGTCCTTGTCCTATATAATATTTATTAAAAAAAAAAAACTACGATATTACCAACATTTAAAAAAAAAACTACAAAATATGGAAATCTAGATTTATTATAAATTCACCCTGAAATGTTATTTAACAAATGAGTGTTTAAAAGAATGATTCTGACTCGTTTAAAATATGCATTTTATTATTTATATATAGATTATTTATTTTTATAGAGCTCTTACAAATTGTTTTTTTATTATAATAAAATAAAATTATTATTATTATTATTATTATTTTTTTTTTTTTTTTTGAGTACCGGTAATTAAAATTGGTAGAAAAAATGAACAATGCAGCTAGTTTTATTTCATTTTAATTATTAAAATCAGGGCCGACGTTTCGGTCACATAGGAGACCATCTTCAGAGCTACAATCAATAAAGAAACAACATAAAATAGATAAAATAATTTAAATAAAATTTTTTTATTTTTTAATTTTTATAATTACCCAAGTTAATGTCTAAAACAAATGTATATCCTCGCCAAGTTGTAGGGGATAATAATGCCGGGACCCTAATGGTTTTTGCTTTTAATTTATTCACTATAGGAATGAAATAGTCAAAATTTGTAATAAACTGAAGATTTTTGAAACATTTTAGGCACAAAAATCACAATGAGAGTCTGGTCTTGTTAATTTGCATTGCATGTGCCCATCCGACCACGCCATTTTGAATAAATTTTACTCTAGCGTTGTTCAAACAAATCATAGACACCAAGACAAGTCGTTGAAATAACAGGAAAAAAGTGGACTATTAGACCCCATAAAAAAAACACCTAATCTTGAAAATTATTTAAATGCTTTTATCTATTTAATGTTGTTTCTTCATTGATTGTATGAGATGGTCCTCTAAGTGACCGAAACGTCGGCCCTGGTTTTAATAATAAAAATTAAATAAAACTTCATATAAGAAATAAAACTAGCTGCATTGTTCATTTTTTTCTACCAAATTTAAATTCAACTATAGGTAGGGTTATCATAATTTATTGAGATCACATCCGGACAGACGACATCCGGGGGTCTGAGAATTTGGAAAAATTTTTGAAAATTATGCATTGTAATATGCATTTTTAGCTATCCTGAGACGTGAAAAATATTATTAAACTTAGCTTGATTTATAAACTGTTTAAAATGGGAGTAATAAATTACAAATTTATTATAATTAAGCCTTTTTATTTCACTATCACTTAACCTTTTGGATTCATATCAGTAAAATCCGAACATTTCTCAGATCCGGACGCCAAACCGGACAAGTGTTCCAAATCCGGACGAAATCAGAACGTATGGTAATTCTAGCTATAGGCCTATACCTCCTTAAAAAAACTTTATTTAAATTAAATCAAGCACATTTGTTTGGTGGGTCTTCTGAGGATTGAACTTTATGCAAAGACGATATTAATATAATTATCTAAATGTAAATAACACTTTATATATATATATATATATATATATATATATATATATATATATATATATATATATTTTTTTTTTAATTAAGTAGATTTCATTCTCGTATAGATATTTTTTGATTATAATCCTCTTTTTCGGTTGATTGTCACGATCCTTTAACCAAAATATAGATAATTTAGAGTGCGGAAAAGCTTTAAATAAAAAAAAACTCTCTAGGGGAATTAATTTTTCGATATTAATTTTTTCGTATAATTCCCAATTTAAAATACTGTGGTCCGATTAGATAAAAAAAATATAATTTTAATATATTTTGCTCCAACCTATTGATATACCCTGGCGTGGAAGATAAAGCGTCCACTTCCGCTATATGCTCTAATTTAGCTTTGGAATAGCATATTCTTTTAAATAAATTCTTACCTATGGCTTAGAGGTAGAGCTTTAACTTCGGGTGCCAAAGATCAAAGGTTTTCATCCCGTTCCAGGCGAGAAATTTAAAGTAAAGAATATGGATTTAAAAGTAGTGGTTGTGGTATTTAATGAGGGATGCCCACAGAGGCAGCCAAGAAATAATACTCTAAAAACTTTTTACTAATTAGCCGGAAACGTGTGTGTCTCATGTTTAAACATGAAAGAAATAAGCTAGGAGGTTGAAATTTTATATTTAAGTTAGGCACCCTACTAAGGCGTGAAAATAAGCTTTTGAACAAAATCGGCCAAAAAGTACTAGTACTTTAGTGATGTACTTTTTCAATTTTCCCAAAATTCGCGCCAACGATTTTGATTAAAATTCAAAAAATCAATTATTTTTTACATGGTCTTTAAAATGTATATTCTCATTTTGCCCTTAAAATCTTTTCAAGCACACTTTACTCTTGTGCTTCATAGGAAAAAAGGTAGAGGAAATGCTTACCATGGTAACAGAATGTAAATCTGTTTCTTTATTAGATTCATGTCGAAAATTTGATGTCGAAATTTTGACGGATATACACGTTTTGAAGTCCCCTGAATCCAAAAAAGTGGTTTTCCCGACATGGTCTATATGTGTGTCTGTGAACAAAATATCTCAAGAACGAAAAGAGCTAGGAGGTTGAAATTTTAAATTTTTAGGTACCCTCCTGGTACGTGTCAAGAAACTTTTGAACAAAATCCTCCAAAAAGTACTACTTAAGTATTTTTTCAATTTTTTTCGATTTTTTTAAAATTCGCTCTAACGATTATGATTAAAATTTAAAAATCAATTAAAAATGGATAATTATAGGCAGGAGCAGTCAATAAAAAAGACTCTGTTTGCTGGTTCTAATCTCGGAGACGTTTCGGTTCTTATTATTTATCTCATTGTTACAATAAGGTTTTTATAATTTGATACTTTATATATACAATGTTAATATTATATGTATTTTTAGTAATGACTGAAGATGGCTCTTATATTAAAAGAACCGAAACGTCTCCGAGATTAGAACCAGCAAACAGAGGCTTTTTATTGACTGCTCCTGCCTATAATTATCCATTCACATCACAGTCACTACTTTGGAATAGATCAATTAAAAATCTTCAAAACGTATATTCTCATTTTGCCTTCAAAATTGTTTGAATTGCACTTTACTCTTGTACTTCATAGGAAAGACAGGAGAAATGGTTGCCATGGTAACAAAATATAAATATTTTCCCATGTTTATAAATTTCACATCTTTTTTTTTTTTTTTTTTTTTTTTAAAAAAAAAAACACTCACACTTTTTTCTCATTCACACTCACACTCACACACGCATTCACACAGTCTTTTCGGCAACTCAGGCCATATAAGACTTTTTACGATAACCGTTATTGATAAATATACATATAGGGGTCCAGGCATTCTTATTTAAGCCATTTGGTATCCAATTGGCTTAAATAAAATCATCGGACTGCCTGGGGTCCGAACCCGCGACGTTTGGTATATGAGGTTAGCACGCTAACCTCTACGCCATGCCCCGAGGGCAAAATTTCACATCTTGAATTGTAAAATATCGCCGAAAACTAAACATGTGTCGAAATTCATATAAATCAACTATTTTTCAAATGCGCATATGCTTCAGTTATTTGATAATTACATTCGAAATATTCAGTCTATATTCACACCGGCGGAATTCCCTAATTACTGAAACTTGTTGGAAAATAAATCCTAAAGGCCTAATCTTTTTAAAATTACTTGCCAGATTGTCCCTATCTTCCCTCAAATTTCTCTCTATATTGAAACTCAAATGTTCAATTGGATTCAAATGAAAATTGTCTCTCTTCTTAATTAAATCGATTAATTAAGATTTTATTTAAACTTTTAGGTGAGATTTTTTTTTTCTAATTTCATTAGTCAAAGTCGCAGAAAGTTTTATGACGTCATTACTGCCATGACGATCAAAGACATACCAAATTGTTCCTTCAAATTATTTTTTTGCCTTTTTCTTTCATGTTGAATCTAATTAATCAAGGAAATATTAAAAATAGAAACGAATCTATTTTTCCTTTTCCTTTATATAATTATTATTAATACTGTACTATTAATAAAGTATTTTATTTAAAAGATGGCGTGTTATACACAAACGGAAAAGTATTAATTACTTTATATAGCCAAGAATACAAAAAACTATTAAAACATTGTGAGCGTTGATAAAGAAAGAGCGAGTAAGCAACAGATGAGACCACATAAAAATTTTTGAAAATCGGGAGAATCAAACCATCATTAATTAATTGGATTTAGCCGGGCATGCGCCTGGTACAAAAAATGATGGTGATAGTCCGTGTCAAAACAAAGTGTTAAAAAAATCTGGTGAGACAAGCACAGCACACAACTTTCTCTTATCTTAGGTAAGGGAAAGTTGTGTTCTGTGCTTGTCACACCAGATTTTTTGTGTCGAGATATATTTAGTTTCCGCGGGTATATTAGAATTCAAGATGTAAAATTTATAATTATGTGAAAATATATATTTTTTGTTACCATGGCAACCATTTCTCCTATCTTTCATATGGAGTACAAGAGTAAAGTGGTCTTCAAAAGATTTCAATGGCAAAATGAGAATATACATTTTAAAGACCATCTAAAAAATAGTTGATTTATGAATTTAAAAAAAATCGTTGGAGCGAATTTTGAAAAAATCGAAAAAACTGAAAAATTACATCAGTAAAGTACTAGTACTCTTTGACCAATTTTTAAATATAAAATTTCAACCTCCTAGCTCTTTCCGTTCTTGAGTTCTTATTCACAGACAGACCATGTTGCGAAAACAACTTTTTTGGTTTCAGGGAACTTCAAAACGTGTATATCCATCGAAATGAATTTTTGACGGGAAACCAATACTTTCCCTTTCTCTCTCTCTCTCTCTCTCTCTCTCTCTATATATATATATATATATATATATATATATATATATATATATATATATATGTATGTATGTATATATAGGTAAGAGAAAGTAAAAAAATATTACATTTGAAGAAACTTAAACCTCCTGGCCGATAGGCAACTGTAAAGACAGCTAATAAAGGCCATCGTCTACTTAGCAGGGGCTGGACGCCCCGTCCAGTAGAACTTTAGTCAACCAGGCTGACTGAAAAGCTAAGGATTGTGCTCTTCATTATTAATTATATAATTTAAAACCCCTTTTTATTATTGATTAAAATAGATTTTTTTTTTTAAATTTATTATAATTTTTTCTTTCTACAAAAAACAAATAATTTATGGAGGGGGGATAAAGGATGATTGTCAGGATTGCGGTGAGGGTCCTTCAAATTCGTGTTGACAGGCGACGGATTTTTACATTTTGATTAATCTGTAAAAGCTTTTCAATTTGAATTCACTTTTTTTCTCAAATGGATTCCATTAATAACAATAAAAAAAAAATTGTGTGTATTTTTTCTAAAAATATCTGAATTGAATTGAGAAAGAAATTGAATTCTAATAGAGCTGCTGTTAATTTCAAAAATGAATATGAATTTTGTGGGTAATGAAATGTTCTGTGTTATACTATAAAATCGGCCGAAAATCAAATAGTCTTGTAAAATTAATTAAAAATTGATTTGTACATCATTTTTTTTTTCATTTATTGACTTTGGGCCAGAAGCCATACCACAGTTACATCTTGTATCTTCTTCTTCTTCTTCTTCCGGGTTTATGAGATGGTTCCCAAATATTGTTTCGCTTTCGAACTCCCTTATATTCAAATATCACGTTTTTTTTTTTTTTTTGTTCAATAAATTTATTCCCTTGGACAAGTGAGGGAGAAGATGCCCGTCTGCCCACTGTAGACAGATTGCATTTGGTTAAGATGACTTAAAAATCTATTTTCCATTTTCCTTTCAATTTAATGTTCCTTTTGTCGAAATGCATTGTCCCCGATGTCATTTTTTTTCTCTTAATGTTGTCACCAAAGTCTTTTTCTAAAAGCTAAAAAATAAGTATACCAGTATATAAAAGAGGGAGCCAAAAAGCAGACCCTCGTTTTTTCTATCTTTTACTGTCTTAATATCAGGGATTATCAAATAAAAAGAGCTATTGGAAGGCTTCATTTCCTGGGGCGTTTACCACCCATTAGTTTAGATAACATATAGAGAAAGGCGATGTAGCTTAAGCTTTTTCACTTTTTTTTTTTACTCTCAGTTGCTATAATAATGGCAGATATTAGGGTGTGAGTCTCAGATTTTAATACATTATGGTTATATAATAGGACTATAATAAGGTATTATAGAAGGCAAGAGAAAGAAATTCTGCGTCTAAAATGAAAACCACTTGAATTTATTTTTACTTTCTCTTACCCTATTTGGACCCTGTTATGCAATGGTGTGTCAAAGACCAAACGAGTTTTGAGAAAATCAACAATAAAGTTTTTTGTTTACATTGGATTATATATAAATTTTAGCCCTCGGGGCGTGGTGTAGAGGTTAGCGTGCTAACCTCATATACCAAACTGTCGCGGGTTCGGACCCCAGGCAGTCCGATAATTTTATTTAAGTCAATTGGATACCAGATAGCTTAAATAAAATGCCTGGACCCCATATATGTATATTTATTCAATAACGTTTATCGTAAATGTCTTATATGGCCTGAGTTGCCGAAAAAGACAGTGTGAATGTGTGTGTGAGTATGAGAATGAATATATAATTTTCTTGTCAATTGTGCAAGTAACATTAAATATAAATTTTTTTAGGAAATATTTCATAAAGAATAATATTAATTATAGCATTTGAAACAATATTCCGTGCTTAACTCAATTTTGAATTTTTTGGTCTTTGACACACCATTGCATAACAGGGTCCATATGAAATATATGAGAGAGAAAGTATTGCGAACATGTCATAAATTCGATGTCGAGATTATTTTACTTTCTTCTACTTATATAGTATATATGTTAATATATATATAGAGAGAGAAAGTATTGAATTCATGTTAAAAAATGATGTCTCGATTTTGAAGGAAATATACGTTTTAAAAGCCTATAAGTTTAAAAAGAGGATTGCGCAAAATAGTTTATCTATGTAAAGAATGAAGTAATTGAGCTATGAGTTTCTGAAATTTTCTATTTTTAATTAAATACTTTTATTTAACTTACTCTTTCAAGGTCACCAACTTTTATCTTGCTTAAGATACTTCCCGATGAGCTAGAGGTGTGAAATGTGATATTTAACGGATGTGGTACTTTGGCGTCTAGACAGGGGGTATGCCCGTTTCTCATAATTAAGAAAAAGCGAGGGTCCGCCGCAGGCGGGCTCGAGCCAGTTGCGGGGAGTCCAAGGGGCATCGCGGCTAGTTGTATAATATTTATATATGACTAGCTCTGTTCAAAAAGAGCTGCGGAATGTTTTTTTACTTCTTTTCTCTATTTTATTTATTTTATTCAAAATATTTTTTCTTTCGGGGTGACTGAAATTAAAAGAATTATTTACTCACAAAAATTGTCAGTGCATTTTACTGATATGGATGTATTTATTGCCTATCTACAGGCGTAAATAATTTTTTTTTTAATTATTCCCAATTTATCTATTAATATTGGATATTTCTACCAAACTTAAATAATTAAGACGATAAGGAGAAAAAAACAGCTTCCTTTTCTCTCTCACAACTTTAATTTATTTGCAAATATTTCGGCTCCTATAAGGGCCATCCTCAGTGCATATATGAATTTTTTGAGAGAGATTGCCAAAATGATGAAATAATTGCCATGCGCTCAATATTTCATTTTTGTCAATATCTCTCAAAAAATTCACATATCCACTGAGGAAGGTCCCTGTAGGCCTATAGGAGCCGAAATATTTGCAAATAAATTGAAGTTGTGAGAGAAAAAAAAGAAGCTGGTTTTTTTCTCCTTATCGTCCTAATTCCCAGCTGTAACACATCTTTTAAATAATTAAATTCATATAGAGGAAAAATTTACCAAAAAATTTTTGAAAATTGTATTAGTTTAAAAATAATACGACCCTCGCCCTTTATTGCGTTGCCTCTCCGGTCCACAGACAAAATAGTTTAAAGACCCCTGTTTTAAAGTAAAGTTATCGCATGTAACTTTGAAATATTTCGTCAATGTAATGTTTTATTG
>JAKCPI010000575.1:0-16784 GCA_023213315.1 Euborellia annulipes
AGGTATGGTATTTTGAGTTAAAAAAAGTATTTGGCAAAAATGCACCTTTATTTAAAATATTTTTCCAACACAAACAAAAAGATATAAATACATATATATGGACCATTTATTTTGAAAGTGGTCTAAGTCCACTTTTACAAAAATGAGAAATCACATAATTTATCAATATATGTTTATTTTTAAAACATGCAGTTATTAAATCACCATGTTATATTCTTTATGAAACCAAGCACTAGCACTGGACTCTAAAAATCTAAAAAATATTTAATCATTTAAGCTTATTTATTTTATATGTAATAAATATTATTAAATGATGAATAAAGGCTCCTTCAGGTGGGGGGCAAGATATTTAAAAAATTAGTTTGCACCCCTCGAATTTTTAAACACAAATCTCAAATCAAAAAATTCTAATGATCCACATTGTGGCCTAAAGTTTAGAGTAGACTAACCTGACCAAAGCTGCCTGTGTCCATCTTAACTGTAAATTCTTTGTTTACAAATGCTTCCTTTTGGGTTTTTCCAGGTAGGCAGGGGGTCTTTTTTTTAAATTATAAATAAGAGTTAAAAATTCAAGAATAATATTAGATTACTATTTACACTCATCTAAGTAATTAAAAATTATTTAAATTTTATTTCATATACTGATACTCTGCCAAATTTATATATTTATTAAGAACTAATGTGCTGCCTTCAAGTGGGCTTCGCTGAGCAGGCTGTGCCCCTGACCCTTGCCTGCATTTGATTTTGTTAGTTTTTTTTTTGCATTACAAATTTTAAGAAAGAACCTTGAGTCCAAGTGAGGTACTGTCTAGGAAAACAAAAGGGATTATTTATACCTGCCCAAAGGGTCTGCCTGAAGGTGGCTATAAATCATGTCATAAAGATGTCAAAAATCTAAATTTTTTTATCCAGATATTGAAGAAATTTGATTATAATTAATTCCCATAAAAATATTTAGAGATTCAAATTATTACTACGTTACTCCTGGTCCATGTACTATATGTGTACTTAATTTCAAATAGATTCATTGGAAATTGTGGATTTCTATAGAACATATACATACATATTTACATAATACATTTTTTTCCATTTCATTTTTATATATATATAGATAATTATTCAAATGATTTTTCTCAAATTAAAATTCTTTTATATACATTTTGGATAGAAGAGCAGGTGCCATGGAGGTGAGGAGGGGGGATGCTCAGGCCCTGGTCAGTACCTTAAGATAAAAGTAATACTTATTCGGAATACAATACAACCTTATAGTATCAATGGAATGTAAGGTTGTTTGCTTAGATATCCAAGATAAACGAACCTTTGAAATTAGCTTAGAAAACTAGCTAAAACAATCTAATAATAAGGTTAAAAACAATGCTAATAATAGCTAAAACAATAATAATAAGCTAAAACAAAGCTAATAATAAGCTAGAAATAAGATAAGGGCAACCTAAGGAAACTAGCTAATAACAAGCTAATAACAACAGCCAATAATAAGCCAATAAATAAGCCAATAATAAGCTAATAATAAGCTATCAATAAGCCAGAAATAAGTTTAAAAAACTATCTAGACTCTAAGTTTAAATAAAGCTAATTCTAAGCTAATAACTTGTCCGGACTAAGATAAATTTCACCTGGAACCGGCTCCTTATATCCAACCTCTTCTATGCTATGGAGGGATGTCCCTAGTTTGAGAAAGGAACTCCCTCAGCACCGACTCATATCGAAGAGTGATCACTGAGAGGGAACTCTTCTTTACGTCCCTTCCACAGGATGGGATACCTCCAACAACTCCTCTCCTCGTAGAGTTGCCTGGAGGGTTATTCTGTGGAAAGATCCTAGCGCTCCAATCCAGTGCCTGTTTAAGGATTTGTTTACATTAAATCAAATATTTTTACTTAATGTGAAAATCCCGCACGTCCAGGGTTTGAACAGGGATCTTCTTGTAGAATCCGACACCCCTAGCCCACTACACCAGCGAGCCCCCCTCACTCAAAAATAAATAAGACTGTAATTTCATATCATTAATTATAGAATACTAATTGGGAGATTTAATTATATATTTAAATTTTTAATTCCGTTTGGACTTTGAAATGACTTGATGGATTTTTTTTAATATTGTAGAGAATTTCCCGCTGTTCTCGATAATCATTTAGGGCTGAAACCAAAGACACAAAAAATCTGGGTGCGCCAGCACGAATGTAACTTCCAATTAGGTGTGACCAGTAACACCAGATTTGATCTAATTTTAATTAAACTACGTTTAAATTTATTTCTTTCCTTTTGACACGCGCATTCGCATTTAATTTCTATATTTATATAATATTGTGATTTGATAAATATTTAGGTATTTTCATTAAAAATATCCACTTTAACGCAATAAATGTAAGCGATGTCCAAATGTAGTTGTTAATGATGGAATATGAATGCAAAATTTAATTCTACATTCTATGAATAATAAATAAATTCACAATTTTTTTCATGGTTTGAACATAATGATGAAATGTTCATATTCTTTCAATTTATTACAAAAGCGAGATTCGTTTTGCAATTGAGTGTTGACAATTGAGGAAAAATTTCTTTATAGCTAAGTCAGGGCTGCTATGATGCGGGACAAAAATTCTCTTTTTTTTTACGTTAATAATAAATTAAATTGAGAACGTAATAGCGTAGAGTTGGTTTCCAAAGTCTAAGGAAAAGAAAGAGTGCGAAGGTCAAGGACCGAGTGACTGACTTGAAATGACTTGACGACTTGACTTGACTCAGGAGAGATTGAGGCTACGAGTGACTCTTCTCTTGGTAATTTCCTACACCTAGATTTATCCTTTGAAATTAAAAAAAAAAAAAAAAAAAAAAAAAAAAAAGATAACATTCTTATTTTCATTACTTAATAATATTTTCAAACACTTCATTTTTGTTTGTAATAAATCAGGAAATCCAAATGCAGCTTGGGACATTTGACTGAGGGAGAGAGAAAGGCCACTTTCTCTTACCTATGTATATATGTAATATATATATTTAGAGAGAGAAAGTATTGGATTCATGTCAAAAAATTCGAGGCCCATAGATCTTTCACGTTTTAAGGTCCCCTGAATCAAAAAAGTGGTTTTTGCGACATGGTCTGACTGTCTTGTGAAAAGCTGTAACAAAATATCTCAAGGAACAGCAAAAGAGCTAGGAAGTTTAAATTTTTATATTTAAATTAGACACCCCCATGGCCAGGTGACACGAAGCTTAAACAAAATCGACCAAAGAGTACTTACTAGTAATTTTTTTTACTGATGCACTTTTTCAGTTTTTTCGATTTTCAAAATTCGCTCTAACGATTTCGATTAAAATTCAAAAATCAATTATTTTTTTAGATGCTCTTTAAAATGCATATTCTCATTTTTTATTGAAATCTTATGAAGTCCACTTTACTCTTGTACTTCATAGGAAGAATAGAGAAAATATGGTAACAAAATATAAATATTTTCCCATGTTTTTTAAATTTTACATCTTAAATTCTAATATATCGGCTGAAACTAAATATACGTCGACACGAAAAAATTTGGTATGACACAGGGCCGTGCTTAAGGGGGGGGCGACCGGGGCCTTTGCCCACCAGGGCGCAAACGCTCCTCCTAAATTTTGAAGGGGCGCAAAAAATTTAGCGTCTCTAAAAAAGGCAAACATTTTTCGGACAGGGAAACATTATTGTACAATGTAAAAAATATATACAAAGTGCGCTAAAGGACTAACTTGCCCCGGGCGCTAAATAACCTACACTGGAGAAAAAAATTTGGTTTTGTCAAAAAAAATTTGAAGAAGGCAGTAACTAAATAATATGATAGCCTAGTAGGCACCAAAATAAATAAAGGGCGGCAACCAAATATTTTATTGCACGTTCAATAAATTATTTACTTGCGATTACTTAAATTTATCTTAAGATCACAGAAAATTTAGTGGTCTTTATTAAAAAAAACAATCTGTCACCACGATTTTTTTAATTTACACAACTAGATATATTATTGGATTTCTACCAAGATATTTAGTTGTGACTATATAAATGATTTTATCGTAAGTAAAACAAATAATTATCTTATCATATGCTTTTGGTTGTGGCAAACAATTAGCGTTCTTATAGCGTATTCAAATCTATGTGCTTGTTGCTGACACAAAGTTACTAAAGGCTTACCAAATATTTAGTTATCATTTAAGTAAATAATTATTTGTCCGTATGGGCGATTTGGTTGTGACTAAAGGAAACCATTTTTTTAAGCTTATTTTATTTATATGGTTACACACTCCCATAGTTATTGCTTCATATATTATGCGTATCGCGTATCTATATATTCATGTACAGTGAGGGTCAATATTATAAACACCCATGCGTTTTTTACTTTGTGATTATTTCATTTTATAAAGGAAAAGAAAAATCTGATTGAAAATTTTCTAGGTTTGAACCATGAAAAATGCATTAAGTCATATAATATTTTTTTTAAAACAATGAAATAATCACAAGTAGAAAAACGCATGGGTGGGATATTATCCCTCACTCGTACAACTTATACTTCAATAAAAGCTGTAAATTTATGTATATCTTATTAATCTAAAACAAGATTTAATGATTTACTTAGATCAACAAAATTTACAACTTTTCTTTGATTATGAGATGTACGAAGACCAACTTATATCTAACAAGTACGATATGCATATATAGAAAATTTTTAGGTATAAAAAATAAAGCAATTTTTTAAATAAATGTAAAATCACTTTTTATTTTGTACTTTTTGTTACACAAAAATGTATATTATGCTTGAACTGGATTGTCCAGATGTGTTCGCTGTCAACTGGATAAGAGAGATCCAAAAACAAAAAGTCTTAAAACGAACATCAATAGCTTGTCACCAGGGCCGTGCCTATAGGCAATAAGCACAGAACACAACTTTTGATTACGAGAAAGTTGTGTGCTGTCGCGCCAGTCCCACCAGATTTTTTGGACTCGTTTCTCCTCGAAGCCGGTTTGCTCGCGCTTGCGCATTGAAAGGCGAAAAAAGTTCTGATATACGTATTTTGCTAGTTTCCATATTGATACTTTTTTATCAAGTTATAAACGAGTTCTTATTGATAGCTTCGCTCTGATACAAACAACTTCATCATAATGTAAAGCTAGCTTACTACTGGCACTAAGCATATGCTATCAAGTTCGAACTAGTACCTGTATCAACTAGTATCTGATTTAACAGCAAAATCGAGTACCGACCTATCCCGATAGCCCCTTTTTTGAACAAATCACTTATAAAATTCTTTTTTATACAGATAACAATCGTATTAATATAAAAGAATTTTATATGTGAATGTATATGATAATTTTAGCTTTAAAGGCAAAAGATCCTTGTCGAAAAGCTAGAATAAATTGTTTATTATTATTTCTCAATCCTCTTCCGCCACGATTTACTTTAATTTATATATTTTTTTATTTTTCTAGGGAATATTTAGATTTAGTGCGCACAGTTGCTAAGGCGTTTTTGAAATTGGGCCTGAGACGTCATCATCTCCCGTCAGCATTATTTACTTTCCAACTCACCGGAATGGATTATTAGCTATTTGGCGACCATCTTTGCTGGGTGAGATTATTCCTTCAATTGTTTACGGTATCTCCTCGTTTACTTACCACGGATTTTATTTAAATAAAATTGGCCAAAAAAGTTATAGTACTTTACTAATGTACTTTTTCAGTTTTTTTTTTTTTCGATTTTCTCATAGATTTTGATTAAAATTCAAAAAATCAATTATTTTTTAGATTCTCTTTAAAATGTATATTCTCATTTTGCTCTCAAAATTGATTGAAGCACACTTTACTCTTGTGCTTCATAGGAAAGATAGGAGGCCATGGCAACAGAATATAAATTCTTTTCCCATGTTTATAAATTTTATTAAGCCCTCGGGGCTTGGTGTAGGGGGTTAGCGTGCTAACCTCGTATACCAAACGTCGCGGGTTCGGACCCCCAGGCAGTCCGATGATTTTATTTAAACCATTTGGATACCAAATGGCTTAAATAAGAATGCCTGGACCCCAAATAAATATATATTATTAAATAACGGTTATCGTCAAAGTCTTAAATGTCAAAAAAAAAAATTTTATTACAACTTCCTATTCTAATAAATCGGTGGAAACTAAATATATGTCGACAAGCACAGAACACAACTTTCATTTACCAAAGTTGTGCGACCAGTCACACCAGATAATCAAGAAAATTTGTTTGATATTAATTTTTTTTGTTTCTAGTGGCTTTGCAACTGGAATTTATACAACAAACTCGCCAGATGCCTGTTTACATTGTATAAAGACTGCCCGAGCTCGATATCGTCGTAGTTGAGGATAATATTCAACTGGAGAAGATTTTAGCGATACGAAATCAATATCCAGAGCTCAAACATATCATCCAATATACAGGGAAACCCCGAGAGGGAATATTAAGTGTAAGTAAACGGGTCGGAAACTTAAAAAAATAAATAAATAAACATTTTGTAGTCAAGAGGTAGATTTTGAGGGATTTCGTCAATGATTTAATTATGAACGAATGAATATAGAGCAGTCCAAAACGTTCATAGAATTAAAGCATTTTTAACCCCCTCTTGGCTGCATCATTCATCATTTATTTTAAACTTCCTCTTCCTTTGTACAGTTCAGATGTAGCTATATAATAAAACAGACTCCTTAAAACAAATTTTAATTACGTCATCTTCAATTAGTTGTAGAGCCTTATAAGAAATAGAGTTGTCACTTGTGTGTTGTGCATAAGCGAATAGTCAAACAATGCTTCATGTATTCTAACAATGTAAATATAATAATAATTAATAATTAAATTATTTTTTATATTTACTTTATTTTTTAATTATATTTAATAGAATACATGAGCATTGTTTGATTATTCGCTTATGCACAACACACAAGTGACAACTCTATTTCCTATAAGGCTCTACAACAATTGAAGATGGCGTAATTAAATTTGGTTTAAGGAGTCTGTTAGGGCTCGCTGGTGTAGTGAGCTAGGGTGTTGGCCTCTGCAAAGAAGATCCCTGTTCAAATCCTTGGTGTGCGGGATTTTTCATTAAATAAAAATATTTATTTAATGTAAACAAATCCTCAAGCAGGCACTGGATTGGAATATTGGATCTCACCACAATAGCCCCCCAGGAGAGGGAGTTGCTGTGACATCCCGTCCTGTGGAAGGGACGTAAAGAAGGTTCCCCTCTCAGTGATGCATTCTTCGAAAGAAGTAGGCTACACCCCGGTGCTGAGGGAGTCCCTCCTCAAACCAGGACATCCTCCATAGCATAGAAGAGGTTGGATATAAGGAGCCGGTTGGAACCAGAAATAAGGATTAGTTCACTAGCTAGAGACGAGAGCAGGAGGAGGAGTTAGAGATAGGAAATGATGTAACTTCACGGGGGTGCCGGTAGATGGCTACGGCCAGAGGCCGGTTGGGTTTGAGTGTGTCTTCGTACACGAAAGCACCTCGAGTAAATAAACGGGGATCCCGATAGGAATTTCAAATAAATAAAAAAAAAAAAAAAAAAGGAGTCTGTTTTATTAAATAGAGGCTGCCTTCCTGGCTGCTGTCCTCCACATCACACCCATTTACCTCCCTTTTTCCTCGCCCAGCTCTAGTTTTAGATTTATATAGAGAAAAATTAAATTTTAATAGAAAATGTGCTCTTATTTTGAATTTTCTTGATTTTTCTAATGCGTTGCCTCTTTAAAATATGCAAATAGTTGGAATGCCTACAAATATAAACCTGAACGCAAAAACATATCGCCCATTTGCTGCTCATATCTCAAAATTTGTATTTTTCCCGAGTAAAAAAAAAAACACATTTATATATTAAAAATAGGCCTAGTAGCTATACAAATTAATTCTTTATTCCACAGAGCTTCTTTCTAACTGAAATGTTACGGTTTTGAAGTCAACGAAGAAGTTTTAAAAAAAATTAAGATATTTTGCTGCGAGTAGAAAGCTCAGATACGCCCCTCTCCCAGATAAAAGAACCTTTTTTTTGTTATCGTAAAAATTATGTGCAGTTCTAATATTAATAAGAAATTATATTAAATTAAAATCAATTTTTAGATTAAGCTCGACGATGTAAAAAACTCATTTTGATAACCAAATTCTTAATATTTATGACATTATTTATTTCATAATAAAAATTTAACCTTAAAATTTTTTTTTCGCTTTCACATTTTCTATTCATATGTCAAATTTTCTGAGTTTATGATTCAAAAATTCAGGTCTTGATAATATAAATGATAATAAGTACAGGTCGTATATTTGAATAAATGAGTTAAGGCTTACTTATCGGTCTTTTTCCTCTGAATTATTACTGAGTTTTTTAATTGAATTTCAAAAAGCATTTTTTAGATTAATTTTGATACGTACCAAAACTTTAACATCATATACATTTGACACACTCGTTTGTGGCACAAGTTTGCCGGTTATCACAATTTCATATTGATTTGTTTGTTTTTTTTTTCAACTACCCCATAGACATGATTTTTCCTTTTTCCTCATTCTGGCCGCTTATAATATTGATGACAACTGGTTGAAAATATTTTATGTTGCTTTAAGGGGTAATGCCTTAAAAAAATCTAAAAAATTCTCTAAAACAAGATCATATTTTCTAAATTTGAATGATTCTCTCTATAACTCTATAAAAAAAAATTTTTTTTGTTGGCCTGTGTTTGTCATAGAAGAATTGTTTATTGTTTTTGTTTTTTAGTGGGATGATATTATAAAAATCGGCAAAGAAGAATCAGATGACGCTTTAGATCAAGTATTAAAACGGATTGCAATTAATGAATGCTGCACTTTGATCTTTACGGTAAATATTATTATTTTTGTTTGCATACTATCTGTATCTGTCAAAAATATACACACAAGATTTGTGCAAATTGTTGCACTTACCTTTTGTTGTCTGATACAGATAGTAAGTCTTGTGAGTTACATCATAATTATGTTTATTTATTGAATTGAACAGTCAGGCACTGTGGGCTTTCCCAAAGCGGTGATGCTCTGCCACGACAGTCTCATCTGGAATACTAGAAATTTCGGAAATGTCAAAGATATTAAATACGGACAAGATGATAAAATTGTGAGCTATTTGCCGTTGAGTCACATTGCGGGCCAGGTGAGTTGTAAAAATTGATTCTATTTTGATTTGGATTGGGAAGATCAAATGCAAAAGGATCCATTTAGAAATGTTATCGCTTCCGCCAAAAATTATTTGATTTTTTATTTTCAGCTAGTGGATATTTATTTACCTATGATCTACGCAATGAGCGTCTACTTTGCTGACAGACAAGCCCTCAAGGTACGACATTCAATATTGCTTACAATTTGAACAGCTCCTGATTTCCTTCCTTTCTTTGTTTTTGTTTCAGGGCACTTTAGTTGAGACACTAAAAGAAGTTCGACCAACTCATTTCGTGGGCGTTCCAAGGGTTTGGGAGAAAATCCATGAAAAGATGCGTTTAGTTGGAAGTCAGAGTGGATTCCTCAAAAGGATTATCGCCGAATGGGCAAAAGCAAATGCGTTGGATCATTATATGGAAAGGATGCACGGGTAGGCAAGGCTAGATGCAAAAAAGTTTCATGTTTTTTTGATAATTTCCTACAAATAAAATAAATATATTTATTACCTCTTGATTATGAAAATAATATTTGATTCTGTAAAAGCAATTAGAATTTGAAAGAAGAAATGCGTTACCTTTTTTTGGAAATAGAATATTTTAAATACGTTCAAAACTCTTCAATTAAATGCCTATTAAAAATTGTTTGATTTGATTAGATAGGCCTACACATTTTCTTGACGATTTTAATTCATTATTGATTCTAATTATTATTTCAACAATATCAATCAATTAATTTTTTTACATTATTAAAATTGATTCAATTAAAAATATAAATAAATAATAAACTATTGAATATATTAAATTTAACGATAACGTTTGATAACCTAAGAGCCAAGGGAAGTGGGTTCGGTCCCCGGGCAACCCGATTAATTTATTTAAATCATTTGGATATCATAATAAGTATCGTCAAAGACTCTGGCCTAAGATGTCGTAAAGAAAAAAGACGGGGATTAGATTAGGAAGTCAATCAAAGAGCTACAGCCTCCATCAAATGAAAATAAAACGTTTCGGTTTTAATCAAATGGTGCCGAAACGTTTTCCAGTGGCGTACCGAGGGGGGGCGTGGGGGGCGGTCCGCCCCAGGCCGGAATAGGCCCCCATATATTTATAAAAAAAAAAGATTTAATGAAAATTTCCCTTTGAGAGGCCCCGGGGCCCTCAGGGCTCAAGTAAGAACAAAATTTAATGAAATTTTCTCTTTGAGAGGCCCCGGAGCCCTTGGGGTTCAGGGATATACGATATTTTTAAAATATTTTGTATATGGAGAAGGATATTTAAAGATGAGCACTCCCCCCCCAAAAAAAAAAAAAATTCAATATTAGGCCCCCTCTTCTAGTGCCGCCCCAGGCCCCCAACTGCCTCGGTACGCCTCTGACGTTTTCTCATTTTATTGGGATTTTCATTGCATGGAGGCCGTTGCCTCCTCTCCTTTTGTTTATCTAATCTTTGGACAGCCTCTTCTCTCAACGTCCTTTTTTTGTCTTTTCGACATTTAGATTTTAAATGTCAGTTAAATATTTATTATGATTTTTTTATTTATTATAAAATATATTCAATAGATTATTATTTATTTATATTTTTAATTGGTTAACAATTGCATTTTAATAATGTAACAAAATTAATTGATTGGTATTGTTGAAATAATAATTAGGATTAAATTTATTTATTTCCCTCTTCAAGATTAGAATCTTTTCATTGGCGTTTATGCACTAATCAAGATTTTTTTTTAAACATTCACACTTTTTTTCTCATTCCACACACATTCACACTGTCTTTTCGGCAACTCAGGCCATATAAGACATTTACGATAACCGTTATTCATTTAATATACATATATGGGGTCCAGGCATTCTTATAAAAGCCATTTGGTATCCAATTGGCTTAAATAAAATCTTCGGACTGCCTGGGGTCCGAACCCGCGACGTTTGGTATACGAGGTTAGCACGCTAACCTCTACACCAAGCCCCGAGGGCTAATCAAGGCTTGAAGAAGTTTCTTTTTTTTTTTCAAATATAATTTTAATCTTTTTTTTTTTCTTTGCTCTAGGAATGTGACAAATAGCTTTAGCTATTCCCTGGCTAGCATGTTGATTTTCAAGAAGATCAAACAAGCAATTGGCCTGGACAGGTGCATCAATTTCATCTCAGGTGCGGCGCCGCTTGCGCCGGAGGTCCAGAAATATTTTTTCTCTATTGATATCCCACTATTAGAGGTGAGAAGACAAATTATTAATCTATCTATTTGTTTATTTTTTATTTATTGGTTTTGTTTTAGGCGTTTGGGATGAGCGAGTCGACGGGGCCACACACGATTTCCACTCTAGAGCGTTTTGCATTGAGCAGCATTGGCTTTACGCCTGACGGATTGGAATCGAAAATCTTGGATCCGGAGACCGATGGAACCGGCGAGGTCAGTTCATTTTATTAACCCCATGCAGACGGTAATGGCATATTCCTTTTCGGTGCTTTGCCTGCATGGGACGCGCCAACAGATCAGAATCTGGTGGGACTGGCCACACAACACACAACTTCTCTTTTGTTATGTACACCAGATTTGTTACCATTTCTCCTTTGAAGTACAAGACTAAAGTGTGCTTCAAACAAATTTGGGGCTAAAATGAGAGATTTATTGCATTTATTTATTTAACTAAGGATTTATAGGTCAAGTTGTAAGAATGAAAAGCGAGAATTTTATTATTTTTCGCTTTATTTGCAGTGAAGTGGCTATTGTGCTAGCAAGCAGTTTCGGTGCGAATCATCCACCATCTTCAGACCTGGAAAATATATATATTTTCCAGGTCTGAAGGTGCAAATAAAGCGAAAATGACCGCTTTTTATGTACAGCCGTGAGTCGCACCACGGATCTGTCGATTTGTAATTAACATGCCCTACTACTGGACCTCTGTACCGCATTCGCTTATTTAAATATGATGGATCACTAAATTTCAGTCTACTAGAGACTAGGTACCCGGCGTTAACTACCTTTTTCGCTTATTTAAATTAATAAATACTTAGAAGGAACACGTTCCAAGGTGCCAACGCCTTCTTGAGCTTATTTGAGTCAGTTTCGATTAGTTATTAGTCACTTTAATAGTCATATCCGTGCAAATTTAGATTTCACTTATTTAGAGGGGGGCCTCAAATATTACCAAAAAAAATTAAACTTTTGCAATTTACCAAAATTCACAAGTTTAAACAGAAATTTGACCCATGCCATGTCATCAAGGGTACTTTGCTCTATTTATACACAGAATTTAAAGAAATAATTTGGACCCGATTTTGAGAAAATTAGGTTTTTCCATCTTTTGAAAATTGCCACACTTTGAATGAAAATTACGCGAAATCTATAAAGATTCTGAAAAATCTTCTCATGGCATAAATTAAAGTATCCATTGCCTCAAGAAACACATTTCTAATTTGTGTATTTTTAACTTTCAAGAGAGTTTCGAAAAAAAATTGAACTTTTGTAATTTTTCGAAATTCAAAAATTTTAAAAGAAAAGTTAATAAGGGTAAATTTAAATCTAAATTTGCACGGATATGACTATTAAAGTGACAAATAACTAATCGAAACTGACCCAAATAAGCTTGGAACGTTTACCTTGTTAGTTATATGTTTTTCATCATTACTTACTTAATGACTAACACATGATATATAAATTCTTTAAGTAAATTTTATGAAGAAAAAAGTTTGCCCCCCCCCCAAAAAAAAAAAAAATATTTTAAATGTATTTATGAATTTTACTCAAAATCGTTAAGAGCGAAAAAAAGCACTTTTTGGCCGATTTTTTAATTTCCACTGTTTTGCAGCTTTGCATGAAAGGGCGGAATATGTTGATGGGCTATTTGTTCGATGAGGAGAAAACGCGAGAGGCGATCGACGAGGACGGCTGGCTGCATTCGGGCGACGTCGCCAGGATCGACGTCAAAGGACTCATTTATATCACGGGCAGAATCAAGGTAGAGCAAAAGATTAATATCTATTTAGAAAATATCGGGTTGCTAATTTTGTTTTGTTTTTTTGCTTCAAGGAACTCATAATAACAGCCGGGGGTGAGAACGTCGCGCCCGTTTTGATTGAGCAGAATATCCTTGCCGAATTGCCCTGTCTGAGTCAAGCGGTCGTCATCGGGGACAGGCGCAAATTCCTTTCTGTTCTTGTTACCTTCAAGGTGAGAATTTTACAAATTATTATTTGCAAATTCAAAAAAAAAAAATCGAAATTCGCAGAGTGAAACGAATATGGAAACTGGCGAGCCTCTGGATGACTTCGCGCCCCTCGCCCAGGCCTGGATCAACGATCTGGGCTGCACGTCCACGAAAATCTCGCAGCTTTTAGTTAAGCATGCGGACTTAATAAAGGTAACAAAATTTGTTTTTGTGCTTTTTGTTTAAATACTAATAATTGTTTTTGTTTAAGGTGCAAGATGCAATTCAAAAGGGATTAGATCGGGCAAATGGAAAAGCAATAAGCAGCGCACAAAAAGTGCAGAAATTTGTGATTTTGCCGAAAGATTTTAGCATAATGTCAGGAGAATTGGGTGAGTCGCTATTTATGGCATTCTAAAGGGGGGGGGGGGGGATCGCCTCCCCCTTCAGGCCTCTTCTGATTATTTCTTTGCTTGGTGTCGAACTTTGAATATTTCATTTTTACTTTCTCTTCCCTATATGTATTAGGGGTATGACTTTCGACTTTTTTTTTTAAAAGATTTCCTGTATCACGACTCAATGAACTTTTGCCTATTAGTGACTAAAATGACGTTTATTCCATGAAACTATTAAAAAGGGTCACGCACAAACCACTTTGAAATTTTAGATTGAATAGTCGCAGTCTTGTATAAGCCGGTATAAAAGGGAGGTGTACAAAGCGGGTAGTTGAGTTTTAATTAGCTTAATTTGCTTAATTTGGTGTCAATTATAACTTACAAAACACTCTAGAAAATCCTTGGGGGGAGGGGTGACCCTCTGGGAAGGGGTAAGCCAAAATCAGAGTTATTTTTTTCTCATAAAGATTTAATTTATAAATTCTATTTATTTTTTTATTATTCTAAATACAAGACAGGCGTTGATCGACTGCAGCAAATGTTCGAAGAGAAAGGTCACCCCAAACCCAAGTTTATTAGTTGCCAGCAGGGCCGGATCTAGGGGGGGGCAGTGGGTGCATTTGCCCCGGGCGGCAGATATCAGGGGGCGGCAATTAAAGAAAGATTTACTAAAAAAAAAAGGTAAAATGATATGAATTTTGTATAGTAGGTAAATAAAAGAAGAGCAGCTAAAATTATTTCATTTATTGACCCACTAGGCTGACTTTTCGGTCTTGGTCAAGACCATCCTCAGTCCGCAAGCTCTGAGGATGGTCTTGACCAAGACCGAAACGTCAGCCTGCGGGCTGAGGATGGTCTTGACCAAGACCGAAACGTCAGCCTAGTGGGTCAATAAATGAAATAATATTAGCTGCTCTTCTTTTATTTACCTATCAACGATTATCCAGCTATAAAATCCACATTTGTAATTTTGTATAGAAAATTTTAAGAAGGGGGCGGCAAATTAAATTTTGCCCCCCCCCCCCCCCCTAAAAAATCTCCTAGTTTCGGGCCTGGTTGCCAGCTCCATGGGCTCCATGGGCCTTCTAGGTGTTGTCTTGGGCGATGAGCTCCATGGGTTGACTAAATCACTAAACATCCAGCACTTCTTTGTGCAGGATTTTATTAGCAAATATAATAAATTGAAAGGAGCCATCAGCAACGTTAAAACTAAAATTGAAGAACAGAGGCGTACCGAGGCAGTTGGGGGCCTGGGGCGGCACTAGAAGAGGGGGCCTTATATTGAATTTTTTTTTTTTGGGGGGGGGGGGGGTGCTCATCTTTAAATATCCCTCTCTTCCATACACAAAAATATTTTAAAAATACCGTATATCCCTGAACCCCAAGAGGGTCAGAGCCTCTCAAAGAGAAATTTTTATTAAATTTTGTTTTATAAATAGATGGGGGCCTATGCCGGCTCGGGGCCTGGGGCGGACCCCCCCCCCCCTCGGTACGCCACTGTTGGCTCAAGAGACGACATGATATTTCTCTCTACCAACTCACTCGTGTCTTCTGTCACTTCGCTGAGAGTGATGAAATCCCCTTCGTCAAGTTTCAACAAATTCCAAATATCAGCAATACACGCAGGACCTCTCTCTCGTGCCCTTCTATCCCTTCTTGCGTTTATTCTGATGCCTGAAACCCGTAACAGGTTGTGTAAAATTCATTTCTGGCTGATCATTAAATCAGCAGCCATTGGTTTCGCGCTGAAGATGTTGATGAACTATCTGCAGCTCTTGAATCAGCAGAGCTCAATTGCTTGGTTTTATTTATTTTTTTTTTCAAATTTCTTTCATTCATTATTATGAAATAATACGAAATTTAAACCAATATTTTATTAATTATAAAATTCATCAGGTTTTTTTGTTTCAAATTTGTTTAAATTATAGATAAAATAAGCGGATATAAATAGATATAATAATATACATTCTACATCCCTTTAATTTCCTGCCTGAGCCTCTTTGTTTTTTAATTGTTGCTTTGCTATTTATTCTTTGCTGTCTCTTTATTTTATTAATTAATTAAAAATGAATTTTGTTTTGTTTCAGGTCCTACTATGAAACTCAAACGAAATGCGATAAACTCCTCGTATTCAAAAATAATCGAGACTATCTATAAGGAAACGGAAAAAACGGAATGAGGGGAAAAGAAAAATTTTTAAAAGGACTGAAAAAAAGAATTTTTTTTTTTATTATAATTCAAAAATTCGGGACCAAAAATTTGATAAAAAAAACGATATTATTTAAAATTCTATTTTTTCTTTTTTTAGGGAAAAAAAAGTTTTTAGATTTGTATGTAAATAAAAAACAAAATGGAAACGAAAGAATTGAAGAGTGAAAAAACACACGAGCGTCAAATAAATGTTATGTGGCAATGCAGGCCAGTTAAGGGAGGGAGGCAGGGGTATTTATTTATTTATTCATTTGCAAAGACCCCAACTCTCAAATTTTTTCTTTTTTTTTTACTAACAGTGATTCTTAGATCTTTACAAATACATAAAATAAATTTGTCTGTTCCCTGCTGCGAGGTTAGCCTCAATATTTTTATGTTAAATAGCGGATAAATAAACAAATTTCTTAATTTATTCTTTGAAACATAATTATTTACCTTGACGCTTGTGTGCGTTTACTACATTCTCAGTTTTTTTTATTAAAATACTGTTGATTTTATTTTATTTTTTTTTAATTAGTTAAATGCATGCAGTAGTTGATAGATACCTACATAGAAAAGAAAATTGAGATTTAATTCTTAAAAATAACTAAAAAAAAAAATTTTTTTTTAATTGTAAGGGTATTTGTTGACTACTGGGTTCTTTGTTGTTGTATTTATATCTAGAATTTAAAAAATATATATTTTTTGTGTATTTATTGACATTATATTGTTTCAAAATAATATAGGAATATTTTAGGGAAGCCACAAGATATCGCAGACTCCCTTTTTGCAAGGACCTCCGTTCTCACATCCCCATTCAATGTCCTTTAAGCTCCCAGGACATTCATAGCCAGTTGCTGCAAAAATAAAAGCATTT
>JAKCPI010000576.1:0-22971 GCA_023213315.1 Euborellia annulipes
TAATTCCAGGAGGAGTGGCTGAATATATATTGAGTAGTGAGGGTATCCAGGCAGCCAGAAAAACAATAAAGAAAATTAAATTTGTCTTTATTTATTTCATATATTTTTGTCTACGTTTCGGCCGATATTCCGGCCTTCATCAGGACCTTAAAAATTATAAAATACACAAGATTACAATTATAGTACATCACTGCTACATTTTTTTTTTTTTTTTTTTTTGTTGTTTACAGATATAAAGACAAATAGCAAAAAATTTTATATTCCATTATTAACGAGAGAGAAGAGAGAATAAATAGTGTGGTGATAACTTACAAATGTTATTTGCCTCGAGCTTATACAGGCCCTTGGCAACTCCTGACAATGTGTTTGAGTGAACATTCGTCGGATGGCATGACTTCTGGTTCAATAGTGATATAAAATTGAGTCTTTCTTTCTTTTTATATTAATAGGGATTTATATAAAAATAGAAAAGTTTTATTTTTAATATGAAATTTTTTTTTTTTTTTTTTTCTTTCCCTCTTTCTCTATTTTATTTATTCACAAAACAAAATTAAATTCTCTCATCTCACTCATATCTAATCAAAACAATTTTAACTTTTTAATAATGTTGTCGTAACAATTATTAAGGCCCGCTATGTCTAAATGGTCATTGACAGCTCTTTCTAAATTATTTTTGATGGCGATCATTTCTAATATATCTCGTTTTGATTGGGTTTTTCGTTGTTGAAAACTACCCTTACGTCATCCCAGTCAAAGATATGTCCATTGAGGAGGCAGTGTTTAGATAGGCCAGTTGATGTTTGTTTTTTCCCTACGGATGCCTTGTGCTCGGAAACACGTGTTTGAAGATGTCTTTTTGTTTGCCCGATGTAATGTTTATTACATGTTTGTCCATCTCTTCCTCCTTTACAATTAATTTTGTATACGACATTAGTGCGTGATGTTTTATCAATAGGGTCTTTATGGTTGTACAGACTGCGAATTGAGTTGGTGGGTCTTAGAGCAATGGAAATGTCGTTTCCAGTTAGAATTTTTTTGAGGCGGTCACTTACATCTGGAATGTAGTGGCAGGCCAAAATATCTTGTATTTTCATTTAGCGGGGCAACATTATTTCCAGGTGGGTGTTTATATTTTTTATGACTTTGTCAATGACCATTTTTACAATGTTGTTTGGATAATTGTTTTGGGTGGCAATTTCATGAATGATATTTTGTTTTTTTTTCCCAAAGGGTTCGTCAGCAATTCTAATCATTCGTGATACCATATTTTGAAGGGTGTTTATTTTGTGATTATAAGGGTAAAGCCGGGAATTAAAATTTAGGATCCTTGTTGTTTGTGTTGTTTTCCGAAAAAATAGACTGGTTTCGGAAAACAACACAAACAACAAGGATCCTAAATTTTAATTCCCGGCACCCTTATAATCACAAAATAAACACCCTTCAAAATATGGTATCACGAATGATAAGAATTGCTGACGAACCCTTTTGGGAAAAAAACAAAAATATCATTCATGAAATTGCCACCCAAAACAATTATCCAAACAACATTGTAAAAATGGTCATTGACAAAGTCATAAAAAAATATAAACACCCACCTGGAAATAATGTTGCCCCGCTAAATGAAAATACAAGATATTTTGGCCTGCCCTACATTCCAGATGTAAGTGACCGCCTCAAAAAATTCTAACTGGAAACGACATTTCCATTGCTCTAAGACCCACCAACTCAATTCGCAGTCTGTACAACCATAAAGACCCTATTGATAAAACATCACGCACTAATGTCGTATACAAAATTAATTGTAAAGGAGGAAGAGATGGACAAACATGTAATAAACATTACATCGGGCAAACAAAAAGACATCTTCAAACACGTGTTTCCGAGCACAAGGCATCCGTAGTGAAAAAACAAACATCAACTGGCCTATCTAAACACTGCCTCCTCAATGGACATATCTTTGACTGGGATGACGTAAGGGTAGTTTTCAACGAAAAAACCCAATCAAAACGAGATATATTAGAAATGATCGCCATCAAAAATAATTTAGAAAGAGCTGTCAATGACCATTTAGACATAGCGGGCCTTAATAATTGTTACGACAACATTATTAAAAAGTTAAAATTGTTTTGATTAGATATGAGTGAGATGAGAGAATTTAATTTTGTTTTGTGAATAAATAAAATAGAGAAAGAGGGAAAAAAAAAAAAAAAAAAAAAAAAAAATTTCATATTAAAAATAAAACTTTTTCTATTTTTATATAAATCCCTATTAATATAAAAAGAAAGAAAGACTCAATTTTATATCACTATTGAACCAGAAGTCATGCCATCCGACGAATGTTCACTCAAACACATTGTCAGGAGTTGCCAAGGGCCTGTATAAGCTCGAGGCAAATAACATTTGTAAGTTATCACCACACTATTTATTCTCTCTTCTCTCTCGTTAATAATGGAATATAAAATTTTTTGCTATTTGTCTTTATATCTGTAAACAACAAAAAAAAAAAAAAAAAAAATGTAGCAGTGATGTACTATAATTGTAATCTTGTGTATTTTATAATTTTTAAGGTCCTGATGAAGGCCGGAATATCGGCCGAAACGTAGACAAAAGTATATGAAATAAATAAAGACAAATTTAATTTTCTTTATTGTTTTTCTGGCTGCCTGGATACCCTCACTACTCAAATTAATATTTTTATAAATGCCAAAACAGTGAATCAAGGAAAAAATTCTATTTCATTCAATTCTAATTATAAAAAAAATAAAAATATATTATTTAGTATTATTAGGAATGAAATAAACAACCAACCTGATTTTGAATTTTTGAAGAATTTCGATCGTTGATATTTCTAGTCAGGGAGCAATTCCTGTTGTTGACACTTTTTTACAAATGGCGGATATGGGTGTTGTTATTTGCCTGTTATTTGATGCTTGAGTGTTAGGGCTGGACGGTAAACCGGTTTACTGGTAAAAACCGGTAAAAATTTTTTACCGAAAACGCGGTAACGAACCTCTAATTCGGTAAAAACCGGTTTTTTTTCGAAAGTCGGTAAAAACCGATTTTTTCGGTCGGGAAAAAATTTTGGTTCCGCGAAAAAAAATTTTCCCCCGGGCGGCAAACCTTGGTTCCGAGGCGGCAAATTCCGGTTCCGCGGGCGGCAAAAATTGGCGTCTCTAAAAAAGGTAAAATATTTTTCGGACGGGAAAAAATTAAATTTTGGTTCCGCGAAAAAAAAATGTTCCGCGGCGGCAAACTTTGGTTCCGCGGGCGGTAAAAAATTTTTACCGACTTTCGAGAAAAACCGGTTTTTTTTTTCATTATCGAGGTCGGTAATGAAAATCCATTACCGTCCAGCCCTATTCACACGTAACCAAACTTCGCGAGTTCAAATCCACCTCCTACACTTTTTTATTAAAATCATATTATCAATTTCCTTTTATTTTTAATGCTAACTTTTAATTTCATTTATCTGTGATTATAACGAGAGAAAGGACAATGGATTTCAATTCTTCCCATAGAAGTTGCCATAGCCTAATAGGGAGCACAATAACTTTAAAAAGTAAAAAGGAGGAATTTGGCCAAAAAAAGGTTAGGAAACACTGGATTATGGGGGTGGGGTAAGGGGGGCCCAAGTTAGACACTTGCCACAGGCGCTTCATACCCTTGTTACGGCACTGGTATTTTATGTATATTATTGTCCGCCCCCCCCCCCCAGTTGGTAAGTTTGTCCCTCTCTTGCCCCCCTCCCCCCCCCCCCCCCCCCCCCCCCCCATAAACCCCCCCCTCTCCCCCCAAACCCAAACTTTCATCACCCCTCTTTCGTTCTTTTTTTTTTTTTTTTTTTACTGAGAATAAGCTGGTGCCGTCTCTGTGTCAGGGCCGGCGCAAGCTATTCTGCCGCCCTAGGCAAGATATTTTTTTTTCGCCCCCCCCTCCCCAAAAAAAAACTTTAAAAATTTAATTTGCCGCCCCCTCCAAAATTTTCCCTGATCTCAAAAATTTTTCTGCGAAAATTTTTTTTTTTTTTTTTCGCGGAACCAAAATTTTTTCCCGTGTGCCGCCCGCGGAACATTTTCTCTTGCGCGGAACCAGAACCAAAATTTTTTCCCGTCCGAAAAAATCTTTTACCTTTTTTTTTTAGAGAGACGAAATTTTTGCCGCCCGCGGGACATTTTCTCTTGCGCGGTACCAAAATGTTTTTTTTGCCGCCCGCGGAACCTAATTTTTTCGGGTGCCGCTTGTGGAACCAAATTTTTTTTTTTACTTTTACATTTTTGCCGCCCTCTCCAGGTTGCCGCCCTAGGCGGCCGCCTAGTTTGCCTAGTGGACGCGCCGCCCCTGCTCTGTGTACATTCATCTATATTTAATGGCAGGGGCGTATATAAGGGGGGCCGAGGGCCCCCCCCCCGAAATTTTCCAAACACATATACATATATAGGGATATACAGACATCAGCGCAACAAATTTTTCCGCAGGATGGATAACTTTGGTTCCGCAATAGAAAAAATGTTCCGCAAAAAGTTTCATGTGAAAAAAAATATAGTTTCTTAAAAAAAAAAATTTTCCGCAGAAAAATTTTTTGAGTTCGGGCCCCCCCCGAAAAAATTTCTATATACGCCCCTGTTTAATGGCAATAGTTTTTTCACACACCAAGATTGAATAGCGTTTAAAGAGTTCTTTAACCTTAAACAGCCATTGACGTCAAATATCTAATAGTAGAAATTAACAATCATGAATTGTCTTTATTTATGAATGAAAATTCATATTGAAGCCTTTCCGAAAATAATTCCTCCGTCGGCCGCCAGATAGCAGGATCTTCACAACACAAAATGGTGAAATAAATACAATCAGTTGTTGGAAATGTCAAAACACCAAATTAATTATTCTGTTAGTCATCTTTTATATTAAATACTAATAATTAATAATAACATTATTTTATATTATATAATAAATATAAATTTGAGTGTTTGTTGGTTTGTTATGTCGCAAGATCTCAACATTCATGATGAAGAGAGCCCCTATGGCGATTTCTATGGGGCTACTCTGCAAATTCATCCTGATTCAACAGGATTAACGCCCAACGAAGAAGGGGATGATGAAGAGGCCTTAAATAAAGTTTCGCTCTCCCCGAATTATAATCATAATAACCTAAACCTCAATGTAAACCAGACGGCGACAAGTCCTAAAAAGAAACAACGCAAATCCATTTGTCTGCCTCCTCTTTTAGAATACAATGATGCCAAAGATTTCTTCTCATTTCGCGATCGCGTCATTGACAGAGCAATCGAAGAATGCAAAAGAAATTTAGTCGAATCTGAATCAGATGGTGAGATTATTGGCACTTGGCTTCTCACCGAAATCTCTCTTTGGGATAACGAAAAGGAACGATTGCTGATTCTTACTAAAAACACACTTATTTTAATTAAATATGATTTTATCGCTTTGAAATCACTGGATTATCGAAAAGTGCCAATTGAACAGATTGATTTGATTCAACAGGGGATGCTTATTTATCCTCCAAGATCTTTAGTGCCGTAAGTCTATTCCATTTCTATTCATTAGATATTTTAGCAAATTAATTAACCTCTACAAAAATTTTATTTAGGGAAGTGAACAAACAATGCATAAAAGTACAATTCTTTAGCTACAAAATGCAATATTTATTTTTCAATATAACTCTGTTCGTACCTATACAGGGTGCTCCACTTAAATCTGCACAAAAAGACATTTTGGTACAAAAAAAAAAGAGTTAATATTAAAAATATAAATAAATAGATCCTTCCTAAGTTTTCTCCCTCGATGTAGCCGCCCTTTGCATTTTTAATTAGCCCTGTCCGTCGCCGCAAATGCTGCTTCTATGCCCGGACTTGTTGCTAACCCCCTCAATTACCCCCCACACTTATTTGCCGAGAGGGTTCAGATCAGGACTCTTTGGAGACCAGAACATGTTGACGTTATCAGAGAGCCAATTCTGAATCAAATGACTTGTGTGAGCGGACCCGGACCGTTTCCAGACTCCTCTGAAGCCGTATATCTCTAGGCAACAGTCGACTTAGGATATCCAAAGAACCTTATTATTTCGCCTCCCGCCCTTCCGGCGCGAAGGCCTTCAATGATCGCCTCTTCTGTTATATTCCAGGAGTCGACTTATCCAAGTCTGGCATTTGGAGATTATAGGTGTCTTATTTACGTATTCCTATCGGGATCCCCGTTTATTTACCCCGAGGTGCTTTACGTGCGCGAAGACACACAACCATCAACCGGCACCCCGTGAAGTTACCTTATTTCCTATCTCTAACTCCTCCTGGTTTCGTCACTAGCTAGTGAGCTAACCCTTATTTCTAGTTCTCCCCACTTCTAATATAATGGAAATTTCGAATTAAATTTTGTCCAAATTTAAGTGGAGCAACCTGTATTTCTCTCAAACGTTTTACCAATCGATTCCTGCTGGCTTTCTGATCATTCCCTTCAAGAACCCGCTTGAAGTGAAAGAACGAGTGGGAAAGTAGAAGAGAAATTTTTAAATAATAGGAGAAATCAGTTTATTTACCAGCAAATAGTGTTTTTTGACTCGAACTAAAAATGAGCCCGACAGGGAATCTGACAAAAGATTGAAAAATGCAGGAAACTAACTCTTGCCTATAAATTCTCCTTCTGTATCGAAATAGGAAAAAAAATGATTTTTTTTTTAAATATAAAATTTATTTATTATTTCAGAAGAATAAATGGAATCGCAACGGGAATATCAACGGTAGTGAAAGGATGCCTTTTGAAACCCCTACAACAGAAATTATATAAAAATAATCCGCAGCAACAACAACAACAACAACAGCAAGCATTTTGTCCATCTCCACTCGATTTTGTTAAATTCCAACCTGAGTAAGTTTTTATTTATTTTATTTTTCATTTAAAATTTGTATCATTTATTTTAAAAAAAAAATGCCTACGGGATTGGTCTAGTTAGGTAGCGTGCCTACCTTTTATACCGAACGTCGCGGGTTCGGACCCCAGGCAGTCCGATGATTTTATTTAAGCCATTTGGTGGATACCAACTGGCTTAAATAGAAATGCCTTGACTCCCAATAGATATTATAAATAATAACGGTTATCGTCAAAGTCTTAAATGGCCTAAGTTGCCGAAAAGACTGTTGTGTGTGAGTGTGAGTGTGATTGAGAAAAAAAAGAAAAAAATAAATAAATTATTTTTATTATCTTTCAAGGGAAAGAAATCACAGAGGTTTTCGGATTCAATGGAATGGAGGGAATACTTTGCCATTCAGTAAAAAATGGAATCCATTTGATGATCAAATTCCAATTTTAACCTTCCGATCACATCCGTTATTCTGGCAGAAAGGTAATGTGCACTTTTTGCTATAAGTTTATTAGATTTTATACCACCAAGAATAAAATATTGTTATATGTAACTAACCCCCTCCCCCCTTTCACCCTCTTCCCCTGGCTATTTGCATCAGCCAAAAGATCCAAAAGTACAAGCTTTAACAGTTAGAGAAAAGAACTCTAAAGCTTAGAGATAGCATCTAGATTTAAGCTATGCACCCCCCCCCCCTGTCTGCGGCTCTGCTACTTTTGATCATATATATATATATTGATCAACAAAGTTGAGAATAGCAAATGACTTTTTACTTTCTCTTACCTCTATATATATGTTAATATTTACTTTCTCTTACCTCTATATATATGTTAATATATAGAGAGAGAAAGTATTGGGTTCATATCAAAAATTCGATGTCGAAATTTTGATGGATATACACGTTTTGAGGTCCCCTGAATCTAAAAAAGTGGTTTTCGCGACACAGGGTCTGTCTATTAAAGTGATGTGGATAGCTGAGTAGATCTTGTAGTAAGGAAGAAAGAAAAGAGCGTTTGCAGCTAAGTTTATTTCGTTTATTAATCGCTTCAAGCCGACGTTTCGGTCAGATATACGACCACCATCTGGGCTGAAGCGTGTCAACAAAATTCCTCAAAATGTCGAATGGCACAATTGTGCAAAATATTTTTTGCCATTTTATAAGGACCAACAGGCTATGCGAGTCAAGGTAGATGCCTGTCTATGTGTCTGTAGTCTGTGAATTAAATATCTCAAGATCGAAAAGAGCTACGAGGCTAAAATTTTATATTTAAGTTAGGCACCCCCTGAGGTGTGAAAATAAGCTTTTGAACAAAATCGGCCAAAAAGTACTATATTACTTTACTGATGCACTTTTTTAGTTTTTTTAGATTTTCTCAAAATTCGCTCTAACGATTTTGGTTAAAATTCAAAAATCATTTATTTTTTAGAGGCTCTTTAAAATGTATATCCTCATTTTGCCCTTGAAATCTTTTAAAGCACACTTTACTCCTGTACTCCATAGAAAAGATAGGAGAAATGGTTGCTATGGTAACAAAATATAAATATTTTCCCATACTTATAAATTTTACATCTTGAATTCTAATATATCGGCGGAAACTAACAAAAAATCTGGTGTGACAAGCACAGCACACCAGATTTTTTGTAAATAGATTATTATCATTAAAAGAGGAATTAACTAAAATACACACATTACAGTTACGAGGTGTCAGCACAGCATTCTCTCCCTTGCACTTTGACAAGATTCTTTCACTTTTGTTTGTTTGTTTTTCAGATGAAGATGCTGCTGGCTGTTCAGGTGCCATCTTCAACGTAGATGATCTCAGTCGATGTTTAATTCAAACACTTAAAGATTATCATCATAATCATGAAAATGAATCGCATTTTGTTATTGACAACGGCCCAATTTTATTGGAGAATTATCTTGGTTTAACATCTGTTATTTATAATCGAAATGCACTTGGATTTTATAAAGTTCGTGGAAAATTTAGCTTTTAAAGCATTCTTCAATTCATCGAAAGTTTCATTTATTTATTAATTTTTATTTATTTTCATGTATTAAATACAGAGAGTGCCCGCCTCCTTTTTGAGTTTAAATTAACAAAAATTGCCGCAACGATTCAATTTTTTGTTTCAATAGGCCCATTATTATTTCTCTTTAAGAGTGACGAGACACTGAATATTTGTTTACCATTTAGGGATTTGGAATCCCGGGTATTTTTCCACAACTCTTTATAACGTCTTCTATAAGAATGCAAAATTTAATTACGAAATTCCAACGGGAAGTAGCACAAAAAGACACTCTTCAATTGTATATATATATATACAGTAGATTTTATGTTGCTCCAAATGAACATTGTCCTAAAAATCAACATTTCGCAACAACTGGACCTCAACAAACTGTTGTTTCCAACAAAATTAGTTAATTTAAATTGACTTAGAGCGGGGCACTCTGTATTTTAATATAAATAACTTGAGAGCCGTCGGGGATTTTGATAAATTCTCTCCAACGGCCCTGAATTTTTTATTTTTTTGGTTTTCTATGTTGAAACAATTATTCTATCATATAAAAGAAAGAAATATTAATATTAACAAGTTTTTTTTTGTCGTTCTTTTAAATAATATGCACAGAAAAAACTTTGATATTTTGCACCAACCAAAAATTTTAATATTTAATGATGACGTCAGAATTTTTAAGAACAAACATAATGTGATTTCATAATAATTAATGTTTTTAAGCTAAAGTCAGTTAGAAGCGATCGATATGCGCTTAACTTTAATGTGATATAATTATAAAAAAAAACAAAAACAAAATTGCCTTTTTAATATTTCTAAATAGCCAACTTTTTTGCAATAATATATTAATGTGTTCAATTCATTCATTCAGCTTTGAAAAAAAAAAAAATGAATTCTAAAGAGGTGAGTTTCAACTGTAAATTCGCCTATTTTTTGGATTTTGAGACGTTTTTGCATAGACGAGGTTTATTGAAATCAATCACTGGTTGTCCAGAATAGCGAGAAAGAGATGCGGCCTTTTATAACTTTTTGTCCAGGATCTCAGCTCCCTTAGGATCAGAGCCTGACTTTGACAAATTTTATTTTAACAATAATAATAACAATACTTTATTAGACAATCTTGACATACAATTGGACCCTGTTACGCATTAGTGTGTCAAGCGCCAGCTACCGAGATTTGAGAAAATTAAAGTTTTTTGTTTTCATTGGATTCTATATAATTTTTTTTGTCAATTGTGCAAGTAACATTAAATATAAATTTTTTTAGGACATATTTCATAAAAAATACTATTAATTATAGCATTTGAAACAATATTCCGTGCGTAACTCAATTTTTAATTTTTTGGCGATTGACACACTATTGCATAACAGGGTCCAATTAATATTTCTTAAAGGCAGGTAGCGATTTATTGGAATTGGATGATTGATGCCGGCCGACAAAAATCACGATATTTTAGTTTTGGAACGAAGTTCTTTAACGCGGCTAGGTTGAATGGGCAGAAATCCTTATCCATTTTAAGGATTCTAAGCCATTTTTAATATTTTCTTCTCTTAGTTAAAAAAAAAAGCGATTCTCTAGTTACTTAAATATTATAATAATTTTCAAAGACTGATTCACAAAATAAAATGACGTCATGGTTGTAAACATTTCATAAAAAATAATTCTTGTCTTTCTAATTCATGGGCGTCATTTAGGAATGTGGACGAGGCGAGAGAGACACTTGCCCCATTCAACACAACTATTGCGCCTGTTTTCAATTTTCTCTAGTCTTTTCATCATCAATGTATTTAAAATTAATATATTTAAAAAAAAATGTAAAAATTTTATGAATATATTTCAACTTATTATATTAAAAACTCTTTTATTTATTATTAATCATAGAAAACGTCTTTTGTTTTTTAATCGAGCTTCTCTTAATGGAGGCTCTAGACGGTCAATCATTTTGATCAAACGGTTCAGTCAATCAAACCTTCAATCTTTTTATCAAAACTCAGCCAAAGTTAGGACGCTTCACTCAACTTACTAGGCGTTTCGAAGCCGAAGATTACAGAAACTTGATTAGAAAGGACGTTTTGTATCTTTTTTTGGAAGAACGGGGTAAACCTTGGTTGCCCAGCGTGTGATTGACGTAATGATTGATCAAGCTGGGCCTAGACGATCCATTGATTGAGTCATTCAAACTTTCCAACAATGATTGGCTCAAGACGGTCAATCTGGCTTGATTCAAGCGATTGATCAAAATGATTGACCCTCTAGGGCAGTTATTCTCAACCGCTGGTCTGGCGGACCACCAGTGGTCCGCGGAGAAATTTTACTGGTCCTCGGACAATTTTATTTATTTAATAAAGTTGAACCCCTGAATGGCCTCAATTGCCGAAAAGGGTTTTTTTTTAAAATAATTTTCTGTGATTTTTGTTAAAGGTTTATATACTTAATTATTATATGTATATATAATTACATATCTTTACATTCAAATATTATTGTAAATAAATGATAATAAAAATGTTACAATTAACTTATGTAGTAGTTCTTTAATACCTAGTAAAATTTTGTTGTTAAAAAATATCACTGGTCCGCGAGTTTTTTTTTTACAAATTTTACTGGTCCACGGGCCAAAAAAAGGTTGAGAAACGCTGCTCTAGGGCCTCCTTAAGACGATACCTGTAGAATTCCGTCGCTATTAATTTTGTTTATTAAATAAATCTATAATCTCTATATTATTTCGTCAACGTTTCAGGAACGCATCGCTCCCATCTTCAGGACGAATTAATTGTTGAATAACAGATGAATAGTTTTATATCGTATACACAATGAAAAAAACAACATATATTGTGCATAATAATATAAAACAATTCATCTGTTATTCAACAATTAATTCGTCCTGAAGATTGCGTTCCCGAAACGTTGACGAAATAATATAGATATTTTTATTTCAGCTGGCTGCCCTACTCAGAGTTCCTTTATCATCACCACAACCAATTTTCTACTCTTCACAATTTTGTTTCATTCATAAGGAGTTGGGAAATTAAAAAAAAGACAGTTTTTTTTTATTAATAAAGTTTTTTTATAAAATATTTTATTAAAAAAAAAAAAATAAAAATAAAAAGAAAGCTCATCAAATGAAGTAGATTTGTTTTTTTTTTTCTTTCTTTTTGTTTTTTCTTTTTATAATAATTTAAATAGTATATGAATATATTAATTCTTTTAAATTGCTTCTTTTCTTTTTATAGTAAATATTACTTTTAGGGTTTTTTTTTTTTAAACACTTTTAGAAAATATATTTTTTTTTCACCTTTTATATATATATTATATATATAAATTGGAAAAAAAATTTCAATCTTTCTTTTTTTTATATAAATTATAAAATAAAATAAATGATATACAAAGGAAAGCAATTATAAATAATGTTTTTTTTTTGTTCTATATGCAGATGAGATTTTGCAAAATATATATACATTGTACATATACATTATGTACAAAAACAATTTTTTTTTTTGGCCAAAAAGCACCAACAAAGCACAAAATAATAAATAATAATATATAATAAATTAAAAATATTTATTTAAAAATTAGTTTAAGGCGTGCTAAAATTTTTATTAATTAATACTTTTTTTTTATATCATCCATATTTGTTTAAAATCTAATTTTTTTTTTTTTTCTTACACCAACAAATAACACATGAGATCATTTTGTTTTGTGCATTTAATTATTGTTTCTAGTATTCCTTTATTATAGTATATGATCATCATATTTTATTTGTTCCAAGCGCAATTGAATTTGATTAAATATTTATTTTCCATAGTGTGATTAGCAAATTAATTTTAATTGTGATGTTTATTTATTTTCTTCTTCTCCATTCAAAGAGTATTAAATAAGTTTCTATGAGTTCATGAAATTATTTGCCGGCGGGCCTGGCAAGAAGGAACAACAGCCACCAGGATCAACGTTGTTAAGCAATGTCAACTGGTGCTGAAAATCGGGATTTCTATTTAAGCCATTTGGTATCCAAATGCCTTAAATAAAATCATCGGACGCCCGAAGGCCAACTGTTGTTTTAAAAGACTGGAGATGAAAATAAATAAATATGACAATTTAATTTATTAAAATTGATAATTCTTTTAAATTGCTATTTTTGCTTTTTATATTAAATATGGCGCGAGTCTAGAATAGGTCTAATGATTTTTTACTATATGTTAGTAAACTTTTTCTTTATTAGCCTAAATAAGAGCGTGGAAAGCAAATTTGCACCAAATATCTCTTAAAAAAAATATAGAAGAAATATGAGGTGACATAACCTATAAGAAAGGTATTATATCTTATCATTTCGTATTTTTTTCTTTCTCGATTACATTTTCAATCTTAAAAATACTATAGGCATACAGTGTAATTATAGTTGGGATTAATAAAATATTTTGCATGTGCAGCCTTTTTTTGTCATCCGAGAAAGTTTCCTAGAAAAACAAACTTTTTTATAGGTTAAAGTCATCTTCATATTTCATAAATATTTTCGTCATTTTTGGAGATATTTGGTCCAAATTGGCTTTCCGCGCTCCTATTTAGGCTAATAAAGAAAGAAACCTTAAAAAGTTTACTAAAATTAAAAATCATTAGCCCTGCTTCTAGACATTAGCAGTCAATATTATTTATTACTTTTAGGGTTTTTTTAAAATACTTTTAAAAAGTATATTTTTTTCACCTTTTATATATTTTATATATAAAATTGGGAAAAAATTTAATCACTTAACTGCTAAATCACACGTAATTGTTAATTAAATTGTAATTTGATCTTTTTACAAATAGTCTTGATTTAGAAATCATTCATATCTCGAATGGATGGCTTTTTCAAAAAATTAAATCAAGGAATTGATTGAAGATGGTCGTTAGAATACCAATAAATAGGTAAAACTTTCAGAATATTATTAGGCCTATATATAAATACTCCGATAGGATTGTGATAACATCCTGAGTTGAATAACGAAAATATGCTTGGATATTATCACTTTGATATCGAAATATTTCCATTAAACGAAAAATTACGCTTTTTGCTTTGATTAATTACAAGATGATCATATACTACATAACAAACGCTTTCTTTTTTTATTCTACCACGAATAATTATTAATAATAATATCAACTTGAATTCTACATAGAATTCTATCTAAAATATCTTTTTGTCATTCTAATATCTTCTATAATATCTTTTCTCAATCACTATCGATATATTTTCTTATCGATAAAATTAAAAAACACCTTGAAACTAATTCTAAAATAAATATAGGCCTCTACGTATTTTGACAAAGAAAAAAAATTCCTTTTTTCGTTGATTTTGAACAAATTTTGGAATTCTTTCTTTTTTTTTTAATTTTTTTATTTGTTTTTTTTTTTTTTTTTTATTAAGTAATATCAAAATGGCGATAAAAAAAGTGAATGAGTTGTGCTTTTTTTAAAACTTTTTTTTGATGAATGTATGAATGAAATGAATGAATGGCGGCGACCCAGCAGATTCAATCCGGTGTTGTTGTTGATGCCGAACGACCAACTCCGCTTTTTTTTTGCAATTAATAAATAATTATCATCACCGATTGGAGCTTGTCTAAAAAAAGAAAAGAAAAAGAAAAAATTTTAATAACGACAATGAGACAGTTCAACAAATGTCATCTCTAAAATTCAACTTTTCTGATATTTGGAAACATATTCTGGGGCGTCAAGCATCAAATTCCTTCAAAAAATATAAATTAAATAAAAAAAGGTTTTGAAATGTTTCAGTGTTAAGGAACTGTTCGCATGTTTTTGCCGATAAGATGGCGTTAGGGGTCTTAAAAATTTTGCTAAAAAACTTCCAACTATTACAAAAATTTGCCAACAGATGGCAGGATGGTAGGTCTACTTTTAATCTTATGTATTTTTTAATTGTTTAATTTTCATTGATCTTCTAATAATGAATAGTTTATAAATATTATTATATATCATTTATAAGAGCATAAAAATATTTTAATATAAGCTTGTAATGCCGGCTGTTAGACTAGCCTGCCATCTTTTGCAAGAGTGCTCAACTATTTGGCCGTTAATTTTTAAATAAATGCAAAATTTATTTTTTACTTTGGTCCCAACTTTATTTAATTATTATAGGTTGGATATTAATGATTTTTTACATTTTTATATTTAAAAAAAAATTCAAATTTTCATAATAAAACTTTTTTTTGCATTTTCTGTAAAAAAGGCTAAATAATAAAAATTCTAATATGCAAACTGCTCACGAATTTAAATCATAAAAAAAAACCGCATAAAGAAAGAATGCCCCAATAGTTTCAGACTAAAAATTCAATGTGCCCTCCTGAAGGCCCTTAATCTTAATGACTGGCATGTAATACAAAATAACAACTTACTTGCTGCCAATTTTGGTAGCTCTGGCAATTAATCGCATATAAGTGCGATGCTCCTTTTCAATATAATGAACAGCCTCTGTGATTTTAGTTAGAGTTGTATACCAAGGCTTGAAATCTTCAAAGGTCGCAAAGCCCGTTTCACTCGAATGAATAGCTGAAAATAACATTTATTCATTAAAATTTAACTACTTTTATTTTCAATTGAATTAAATAGGGATGGGGTTTAAATGGCCTCAGATGCCGAAAAAAGACATTAAAAAAAAATTACTTTTATGCAAAGCGATACCAGCGGTAACAATCCATCGTGGCCAGGGACCTGGTAACGGATTAGAGCCAGTGGCGGATTCAGAGGTGTTTCTCGGGGGGGGGGGGGGGGGGGGGAGGTAATCTGGAGTGACTGGTCGCACAGCACACATTTTTTTCTTAATTTCGGTAAATTAAAGGCGCATTCTGTACTTGTTTGCCAGAATATAAATATAAATCAAATTTGAAGTATTAATTTTTAAAAATTTACATTAAAAATACATTTTTTTTTTCGATAAAAGTATATTTTTCAAATCTCAGGGGGGGATAATTACCCCTTTACCCCCTCCCCCCCCTCTTGTATCCGCCCTTGATTAGAGCAGTGGTACTCAAGCTGGGTTCTGCGGAACCCTGGTGTTCAGTGAGCCATGCTCAAGTATTTCTTTATTCATTATATAATCAATAACTAAACTATTTTAAAAAATTCAATAATCTTCATAAAGAGAGATAGTTATAAAATTAAAAGCGTGCTTATAATTTTAATTTTCCTGAATTTTAATATATTATACAATGGCAAACAGACTCACCCCAGGCTTGTGATTTATGGATTTTTGTCTAATTTTCTTTTAACTTTGCATTTGAGTTTTATTTTTGTTATTTTATAATAAATGAACATTGAAAATAAGTTTACTAATTTAATCTTTAATCAGCTGTGTAAAATTCACATAAGTACCCAGCTAGCAGAACCTCGTCAAAATGACGTCCGAAATTGGTCATAACTGGTCAAAAGACGTCAAATGACTAATTAAAACCTAAAATAAAACGTCTTTTTTGTAACGTCTTTAAAACGTGCAAAATATCACATTATAAAGACCTACCGATCAGGTACCGATCACGACACTTATTATTACTTTCTCTTACCTCCATATTTTTATTTTAATACGCATGCGCACACATTTCGCGCATGCGCAACTGTTAGCACACACAAAGTTTTTTAATTTTATATGTGAGTTTGTTTCTCATTTTTTTTATCCATCAGGTTATAAAATGGTCAAAAAAAGTCACGGAATCACGTTTTTTTGACGTTTCAAAATGTCGTCATCGGTCTGTGACATTAGTCCGTGATTTTTAAGTCATTTTGACGTCAAAAAATTGGTCAAAAAAAAGTCACGGAATCACGTTTTTTTGACGTTTTAAAATGTCGTCATCGGTCTGTGACATTAGTCCGTGATTTTTAGGTCATTTTGTCGTCAAATATAACGTCATTTCTGGTCAGTCTCTGACCAGTTTCCGACGTCATTTTGACGGGTCTCTGCTAGCTGGGTAGCCTAGTAATTTGATATTCATTTTTCGCCACCAAGAACATTGCAGTTAAGTGCGATGAAACCTCAAATATATATATATATATATATATATATATGGTATCCAGGCATTCTTATATAAGCCATTTGGTTTTTAATCTTTAAAAGGTCAAATAAAGTATCAAATCATGGGAATGAAGGACAATTAGATCTCGTCTACCTCTAGCACAAGAGGCAAGTGCTCTACCACTGTTATAGGCCCGTCTAATGCCACTTATTATTGGTATTAGTAGTAATGCTGAAGGAAGAAGAAGGGGAAAATAAATACTTCACAAGGGCGAAAATGCGATGGCAATGGTGGAAGTAGAAAATATATCTGAGACCTATATTCTAAGTTTATTTTCTGTCACTGCTATTAATATTTTCACGATCATGATTGTAAAATATGATAATTACTTATAAAGTTTTGTAGTCGCTCTGAATACTGCATAAAAAGGGAGTGTATCCTTTGGAGTTCCCGATCCGGGTCGAGATTGAGCCTCAATCCGGATTCGTCTGTATTATCCGCGTGCGAGACGTCGACACACCCTTCGGCACTTTCGTCTGTTTTTTTACAACATTGCCAACGATCGTTTAAGAACGCAGCCGGATGATATTTCTGAAGACGGTTCTTATTTGTCTGGCAGATTTTCGTTAAAATATCAATCCACTCTTTCGCCTCCACGCAGTTGCTTGCCTAAAAAAAAATATAAAATTAATAATAATTTCAATAAAATCCTTATCTAAATTTAGATCTAATTCAACAATGAGCAAGTTGACAATAAATGAATGCTCAAGGGGGGTTCAGGAGCGACGTCTAAACGTACTTTAAAAAAACTAGACTATTATAAGGAATTTTTTAATGCGGTTTTTTTTTTTAATGAATTACGAGCTATAATTTTTTTAAAGACTTATTAAAGAATTATCGTAATTAATTTTTTTGTTATCAAGCAAATACAAAAAAACAATCTGTCCCACTAATCTTTAATTTTTTTAAAATTTAAAAATGAATTTATTGTTATTATTAATCACATATTAATTAAGAAATTTTTAAAATAAGCTTAGATGATTTAATTAAAAATCATCTGTCAAATTAGGTCAGCATTCTTGCAATAGATGGCAGGCTAGTCTAACAGACGATCCCGTAATAGTGTATATCTGGCCTATATTTATATATTTTTATGTTTTTATAAAAGACACATAATATATAATAACATTTATAAAGTATTTATTGTTAAAAGATCAATGAAAATCAACCAAATGCATTAAATATTATTAGCTACCATTCTGACATCTCATGGCAAATTTTTGAATTACTTGATTTTTTGGGCATACTTTTTATGACACACTACGCCATCTTATCAGGAAAAACATGCGTAACACCTTCGCTCCCGTTCCCCCTTAATGAGTATAGTGAACGTAAATAATATATTTGAAAATTCTTTTTTATTGGGAATTTGTTTTATTAGTAATTAGGGCTACACAGAAACTCTGTCTCACATTTCAGAAGGTAGAATTGCGAATGAGATCCACAATTCTTTACTGCCACAAGCGTGTACAAGTGACAATTGTCTGACTCTGTGTGTGACTCATCAGGCAAATTTTTTTTTATTAGGGGAATTTTTAATTATAGATTTTTTATTAATTATTTATTACAAATATATAAATTATTATATTAAAATTATATATATTAAGGTGCGCGTCTCGAAAAACCGTTAAAACACGATTGACTCGAGGCGGCACCAGATGGCGTTAGTGTTCCCCCATTGGAAAACACGTAACTTGTTCCATTTAATTCTAGACTTTCCCGCTAATTAATTAAAGGCAAAAAAAGAATTATTTTTTAACACAATGATTACTAATTTAATTATCTACAACTTATAGAGCTCCTTTTTTTAAAATATATTTTATTTAATGCGATTAATCTAAAAAAAAATTTTTTTTTTTTCGAAAATCAAAAAAAGGGCTTCT
Organism: Euborellia annulipes; assembly: GCA_023213315.1. NCBI lineage: Eukaryota > Metazoa > Arthropoda > Insecta > Dermaptera > Anisolabididae > Euborellia > Euborellia annulipes. Next base: position 18,826 of record JAKCPI010000576.1, read on the forward strand.
ATAAGTTGTAGATATTTTAAATAGCTTTAATTTAAAAAAAAATTTGAGGTCGATAGCTTCAAAATTGTGGCCGCTGGAAAGTCCCAAAATTAGCATCCCGAGACGCGCACCTTAATAATATATTTGTAATAAATAATCAATACAAAATGTGATCTATAATTAAAAATTCTCCTAATAATAATAAACATAAAAGTAAATTTTTTTCATCAAATTCATAAAATCTTTTATATTCTATTTGGTTGTTGTTTTGTTTTTGACACATACACAGTATAAACATGAATCAATTTGATTTTGAACGAAGTGATGTCGTCATTTTCTCATTCTCACCTGAATATATAAAGCTCTGTCCGGTTGTACAATTTGGAACATATTATTCTTCTTAAACGAGTCTTCTTGTAGCCTTTCAACAGCCAAAATTTGGTTTAGAGGAATGCAACAGAGGGGCTCCCTCCCTAAAAAGAAATATATTTGATTATTTTTGTATCATTCAAATGCTCAAGTAATTGAGAATCAATTCCAAATATATATGTGATTATTCCAAGGATTTTTTTTAATATGAACAAATTAAATCAAACTCTTATTATTCAAATTTTTACTTAAGGTTGTTCGGATAGTACATCGTAAGTCATAATAGAATCTAAATTTTTTTTTAAATAAAATTAAAAATTTGAATGCCAAAATTCCTTATTATAATTTAGTCGTGACCTATCATAGTTTATAATTGGATTAAGTTAATAATTTAATTACCAAAAATAATAAATGAATGACTTTTGACTCGAGCAGTATTTCACGTAATATAGAACTGGCAACATTGCATTCATCAACTATCTATTTTAAATCTTAAACGCCTTAAATTTTATTTTATTTAATATATTACAATGTTTAATGCAAATAAGTTTAAACACAATGGACGATTTGCGAGAAAAAATATTGTAAAATTGAAAAAAAAAATGTATCTGACATAGAGATAAGACACTTATGTTATGCGACGTTGCCAGGCTGGTCTGACTCTCGAGAATTCATTATTTTTAAATATTAGCGACTGTCATTTTGGAGAATTTTTTGACTTTCTTGTTAAAATATCTTTAAAAGCGGTCGGCAGAAACTTTTGATTTTATTTTTAACATATTCCTCGGAAGTGAATTAATAAAATGTAAGTTTTTTTGTTTTTGTATCAGTTGCACAGATGCCTATATAATTCGATATGTGTGGGTTTCGTCGTTATTCCCCATAGGCTACATGTTAAATTTCAATTTTTTAAAAAATTAATTACACGATAACCCTGTGTCAGATCTGCTTCAAAATTTTATTTTATACGTATTTGATAGTGATTAATAACATATTAAAAAAATTAGCTTTTAATCAAGGAAAGTGCTTTAATGTCCGAACAACCTTAAGGCTAGATTTTATTTCAGAGTTGAATTAAAATAAAAAAACCGAATTTGCTTTATCCCAAGTGTCTATTACTTTCTCTTATTTTTTCAAGCAGACGTTTGGGAGAGTAAACGTGCTCAAAAGATATCTTGCGTCCAACAATCATGTCATGTGATGGAGTGGACAATTAGGATCAATCAAGCACCATCTTCGTAGCTCGCAGCTGTATGTATTGTTGAGGATGCATAATGTTTGGTCTCCGAAACGGGTGCATGGTAAAATAATGAGACTTGATGAATGAATATCAATAAAGTTGGTTTTTTTGAATAATAAATTCCAACTCTTATCTAATAAACAAACTTCCTCCACCACGTTTTAAATAAGATCTGATGATGGATGTGAGATCCAACCTATAGGCCTACTTTGTTACCACAATTATAAGTGCTAAGTTGATTTGGTTATCAATCAATCAATTTGATTTTGTCGACTCGAAAACAGAGATCCTGCTTTCAATTTTAAGGGGCGCAAATATACCCAATTCTTTACAATTTGGAGAAGAGCAAGTACAGGAACAGTAAAGAAAAGAAAGCCTTTGGATGGCAAATGCCAAAAGGAGACGTTTCGGACATCTTCAGGTCTTATAGGCTTATATCTAATATTAGACCCAAAATTGTCATTGGTCTTGTTGCACAAAAGTCCGTGCACATGTATATTTTTTCAAAGGGCGAGCGAGTGTTTAAGCCAACAGTAAGAACAAGACCAATCAATGACAACTTTATGCCTGAATTAGATATAAGCCTATAAGGACGAACTTTGTTCGAAACGTCTCCTTCGGGGGATCCAAAGGCTTGCTTTTATTTCTGCTGCTCCTGTACTTGCTCATTCCCAACTTGTAACAGCAACAGCAACTTCTCTCCGGATTACATAATCTCTTTATCTCAAACTGTCTATAGGACGTTGTTTGAAAACTAGCAACAATTTCAAAGCTAAGCGATGGTAGCCTAGGCCGAGCTGATAACTCGATTACACAGACAGAATTTGGTCGCCACCGCTCTGCTTCAGGATTGAATGTTAGAATTAAAAAAACTATCAACACACGTACTTAATTAATTACCTTTTGTCTTGGAGTATGTGAGATCTTGAGTAGTCAGTCTAAAATATCTTTGTTTAAAATTCTTTCTGCCAAATCGTTTCCGACCTTGCGCCCGTTTTATCATCACCCTGCAAAAATAATTAACAAATAATTTTTTTTTTTGTCATTCTCACATAAATTAAAAACTAAATTCTCAAATTCCATATATTTTTCTTTTATAGATATTTAATACCTTTTACTAAAATCCATTGAAAAAAAAAAATTTATTGGCAAGCGTGTACAAAGAATAAACAATCTCATATTAATATAATAGAATTAATTTAATAAAGAAAAAGTAAAAAAAATAAATAAATAAAACAAACCCTTCTTTAAGGACGACAGGGCTATCAGGCGTCCGATGATCAGGATTCGAAGAAGCCGAAATTATTTCCAAAAACTAAAAAGAAAAAAAGAAATTATTATAAATTTGTTTTTGTCATTTTGAATTAAAAAGGCTTTTTGTTTTTGAATTATCTGATGTCTGAAATGTCGAAATGTCTGAAATATTTGGGAAATAAACAAGATTTTTAAAATTTTCCAGAGTGAAGGAAAAATTTTTTTTCAGAGACAGCTTGGAATATTGCAACAATATTGTTAATCTTACACAATATCGCCGCAATATTCCTGCAAGTCACAAAGAGGCGGACATAAGAATATTGCAGCCAGGGGCGTATATAGAAATTTTTTTGGGGGGGGGGGGCTGAACTCAAAAATTTTTCCGCTGAAAAAACTAATTTTTTTTCACACGAAATTTTTTGCGGAACCAAACTTTTCCATCCTGCGGAAAAATTTGTTGCGCTGATTTCTGTATATCCCTATATGTGTACATGTGTTTGAGAAATTTCGGGGGGGGGCCCTCGCCCCCCCCCTTATATACGCCCCTGATTGCAGCAATATTCCCTGTAAGGCTAGCTTGGAATATTGCCGCAGCAATGTTGCTGCAAAAGTGTCAATATTTTGCAAGATTTGCAATAATGCTGCAATATTCCAAGCTGTCTGGATTATATATAGCCTTTGTCTTATGTCGGGTAAAGTTCAGTCTTAGAAACGTTTAAAAGAATAATTTATTATTATCACTCAGCGTTTGACAAAACGAGAGCGCTCTGGATGCTTTGACAGTAATTTTTGTTAAATTAATACTGTAGATGTGAGGGAAGGATCAGGAAGAGCGAAAAATTTGATATTAAATGTAGTCCCGGTCATGATACCTATAGCAAATTGTGTTTTCGATACTCACTTGTCGAACAGATTCTTTATGCTTCTCTGTACAGAAGCCTTTGAAGAGTGCAGCCATGTACTCTTCTTTACAGCCATTTGTTGCTGTCCTAGCACAGCCTAAATTCCCCAACGTTTGTATCGCCTTTGAGACGAGTGTTAACGTTCGATGACTTTGTTGGTCTATTTGTTCTGTTGTTAATTCGAAAAGTTTCGGACCAAGGATAGCCGGGGCGAAAAATCGCAAGAAAATGAAACCGCTAATCACTGAATATCGAACCTGGGGGAAAAAAATTATTTTTTAAATTTACTCTTATCAAATTGAAAATACCCTGTGCGTCAATAAAAACGTAACACTTTGTTTCTTAAAAAGACCTGTCTAACCTATCTTAATGTGATACTACAGTATAATTTATTAAATATAT